>CAODLS010336621.1:0-18721 GCA_948243855.1 Flueggea neowawraea
ATTGTGATTGTAGAATATTAATAGATTAATTGAGGAGAGACATGAATGCGAGTCCTATGTTTGAGTACAAAGATGAGTATAATTATTATGGTGAGAGTTTAATGAGATGCTGATATGATATGACAATCATATCCATTTTACGTATAACCATTCGAGTTGCATAAATAATTTATCCAAAATAATTTAAAATAAAAAAATAATTATTTTACATATTAAATAAAATTAGTATGTTAAATAAATATATTTATTGTGAATTTTATATTATAAATAAATTAAATGAGGAGTGAAGTGATTATAGTTCTCATTATGGAATATAAAGAAGAGCATAATTTTAGGAAAAGAGATTTTAATAAATAAAAAATTTAATAAAAAACTGTTATGACATGACAATCATACTAAGAATGGGTATAATCATTATGGATGAGCTGAAGCCTTTTATGGCTTACCCTTTATGAGTCTTTGAAAATGTCCATGTCAAAAGATCGAATTAATGCAATACATTTTTTACTACTAATTTCTCTTTTTCAAAAAAAAAAGGAATTTTATACAAAAATGGAATTAAATGATTAGTGATTTTATTTGTTTGCACTAATAATCCAACTAATGCAATACATTTTTCAAATACAAAATGTATTTTTTCCCTAAATTTCACATTGTCTTACGTTTAAAATGTTGTGTTATTGTCGACAATATCAGAGAGAAAATTTTCATATTTTTTTAAATGATTTTATTTGATCGCATTGAGAATCGAGCCTTCGGCCTCATCAATGCTAGAGGATATTCATACTTGAGTATAATATTGATCGTAATTGGGATATATCATATTTGAGTAATATTTTTGCAACATTGTGAATTCTGATATTTTATAGTGTGGTAATGGTTGTAAGACTTTGAAATGGTTACTGAAATATGGAATATTTTTTCGATATGCTCAGCATGTTTTTATCCATTTTCTGGTACTCTCACTAAGAAAATATTTTTACTAAAATAAAGGATCAACTAAAGACAGCAACTAGTATGGAATAAAATTAAAGTCGAAAACTCATTGAAAAAAAAATTCATAGTGAAAAAAAATCCAAAATCAAATGACCATTTAATTTTTACGGTTTAACCATCATAATTGCTATATTAATTTGTAAATTAATATAATATTAAAAATATTATCTGATAAGTATGGTAAATGTAAATGTTTAGTTGAAAAAATAATTTTCTGTTTTTTATTTTTATTTTATTTCTATTTTTTTTAAATTAATAACATTTGAAAATTATGTTTGCTAATTAAATTTTTTGTTTGAACAAATTTTTTATTTTATCTCTATTTTTCAATTTTTTAAAAATAATAGATAATTTTTATAGCTAAACAAACCGTTGTATCTTTCTCTTTTCAGCACTTTTTAGGTCAAACCAAGTGGAAAACAGCATTACACTACAAAAGAAAAGAGCCAAAATAATTGTTTCCACCTGTACAATTACAAATAGCTAGTTTTTTCCACCTGTACAAATTGCTTCATGTCAACAGTTTCTGCTTTGTAATTGCAATTTAAACACGTGTTTGGTAGGCTTATGCCTGTGTTCATATTTATTTGACTCAATCACATTTTATCAATTAAATTTACTAACATTGCATCAAATATTTTACTTGAAATTATACATTGAGAAATAATCTTAAATTAGAATATCGTATTATTCTCTCTATTTTTTTACTATATATTCTATTTATCGTGTTTCAATCTATCATATATAAAATCTTTTACGTACATTAATAAAAAAAGACTTACGAATTTAGATTAAGCATTTATATGTTTCGAGACATTAATTTTTGTGGCTCCAATTAAATATCCCAGCAAAAAGTAAACTATATAATTCAATCTTCTACCCAACTGACCTACTCATAACTCATCAATTAAATGTGGCATTAAACAACAAATTGCAAAAATTCCTCCCATTTAATTTCTGATCATTGGACCTGCAAAGCATTTCCACTATCACGAATAAAACCAAAACAGATTTTGCTTTGATAATGTTTTTGTTATTTTATTAATTTAACGGTTGTTATCAAAGAATCATTTGAATAAAAAATTATTTTCTTTAATTCTTTCTAGCTCAAAACAGTCCAAATTACTAAGGATAATAAAGCTAGCCATTCTGTCTTTTCTTTTATTTTTTAATGTATACGGAAGTTAGAATATTCGGTCTAGAGAATAATGCACAATTTATTGATAGAGACGTGGATTTTTTTATTAGCTTTATTAAATTTGTATTTTCATTATGCAAACCACTAAATTATATATATCCATAATGAAATAATGTTATTCTCAGGGGACTTGCATAATTAATTTATTTTCATTATAAATTTAGTTGATAAATTGAAGACGCATTCAAGCAATATAATTCTTCAAGATATTTCTGCAGTCGACAGAATCTTCCATTATTCTTAAAAAAAAATATTCATCCTACCAGATCTCCAAATTAAGTAGGAGACAGGGACGAAATTATTTCCATTTTACTTAGTTTTTCAACTGAGATCACATTTATAATTAATTATTAGCCAATCGAGGTCACTTTTATAATTAATTACTCCATTAGTTTCCGAGTAGAAACCGTGGAATCGTCGGGTACGATCATTTTGCATTCATATATGGGTTTCTGTTCATATCACGTTCATGACTATTGACTTTATGATTTAATTAATCATAAACGTGGTCCTTCTTGGTTTCAGATTTCAGAGATATTAGAATTATCGATTTGAACTTCTTCATGGCAATTCTATCTGGTTTGTGAACCACGCGACAAATTTTCAGAATTAAAAATGGACGGTGAGGTGATTCACGATCATGTATTATCCAAATAAAATACAGAAAAAGTCTGAAACATTGCTTCTCTAGGTTAAGTATTTGTTTTGACTTTCTAATAGTGTGAATCTATCAATGGGGTGATAAGGTGATATCAAAGTGGTTTTCGTAGTCGAAAGTTCAGGCACATTAATTATACATTTATTAGATTTAATAAATATTTAGCACTATGAAACAAATATTTAGAATGATGGTTTTTATTTTCCAAATTGCAGTGCGCGTACTTTTTAAAAAAAAAACAAAATAGATTTTATTTTATTAATCATTAATAATTGACATCAAAGTCTAATCAATAGAACTTACAATTTTTCTTTTGCCCATGTAGAACTTACAAATGTTTAAAAAAACTTTTAAAATGACATAATAATTGCCAATTTTGATAGACTGCTATTGCAATATACTAGTAGATTAGCCATACGTTCTCTCGAGCATTTGCAGCGTAATAGTATTGAGACAATTCGATTAAACTATAATAGAAATGTACACTTTATTAAACACAATCACACATTTTCAACAGAAAAGGACAAATCAAATGTAAACGAAAAAACATAAAAGAAAATAAAAAAACTAAAAACATCAATCTTATAACAGTAAATGCAACCCCACAATATGTGACAACGGCAAAGTTAAAGAGGCATTGGAGACAGTAAACAGTATTAGTAAGAGCAAAAACACAACTTAAATCTCATTAACTATTTTAAATCTTTTTTTTGCGATTATTTTAAATCTAATAATGATGAAAGATTGATAGTGATTGCAATAAAGATGGGACTAACTATTTTAAATCTAATCAATGGGCTTATCGTCATTGACGCTAGAATCAATTCCAGTGACAAGACGTTGTGGATTCGATCTTTGGTATAGTTGCAAAAACAAAAACTGACATAAAAAAAATCTATTTTAAATCTAAAACTAGGAGAAAGATTTGTATTATAATACGCTTATGTTTTTTTTTGCCAAAGAAAAAGGGAGGTGGGGGCTACCAATAGGTAACGTATCTCTACTGGACGTGACCATACAGACTTAATCCCTTCCTGCTACGGAATGTTCCTAGAGCCATAACTGATACCTGGCATGGAACTTGGACCGGTGCACTAGTATGGTCACCGTTACACTTCATCGAAGACAAGCGGACCAGGTCTGATCAACCCAGCTCTAATGCAATTACAGGCCTAAGACAACAACCAAAAACCTGGAAATTACGCCGCTCCTAAAGCTTGAATCCATGACTGCAAATCAGGGACAACAAGCCCCAGCCGCCAGGCTACCCCTAGGGGGGTCGCTTATGTGTTAATCTATACATAAAATTAATGAAAGAGACAACCTGGAGATTTTAGATTTATAATGTGATCGAATTATGAAGACATTTTAGACATTCAATTTTTAAATGAGTTCATACAATGTATTGTCTAAACGTATGGTCAATCCGATTTGGATAGATAACCCGATGTTGAGTGGCAGTGAGGTTATTCAGAATATGGAAGTAAAAAAACGTACGTAGAGATACTTATAAAAAAAATTTGTTTTTGGTCTTATGATTGGACAAAATCTGTCAAAGCATAAAATTTTTCGGCATCGAACTTCCGGTCTTCAATTATTTGTTGAAACTTGAAAGTTAGTTGGACTTGATGGGTTTGAATACCATGCAACCACATTTATGGGTTATTATGAGCCTACCCTCTGACCAAAATAATAAGTGAATAAAACATAAATAATAAGTGTTCTGAAAGCAATTAACACGTGGGTGATTAGTTGGGCGAGTGGAGACTTGTTGGGTGGAGGAAACGATTACGCTTATATTTGCCCTATAAATAGAAGGTTTCAAGGAAGAGAACAAACTCATATACATATATAGAGAGAGCATTTACTACTCTGAATAAACCAACCAAGAACCAGACACCAAGAAAGTGAAAATGGCAAGGAAGTCCCGACCTGCCAAAGAAGAGGTTGTTAAAGGACCATGGTCTGCTCAGGAAGATAAAGTACTTGCTAACTACATTAAACTCAATGGTGAAGGAAAGTGGAGAGATCTTCCACACAAGGCTGGTATATAAGTTCATATCAATATCAATCTATTTGATTTCTATCGATTGGATATACATGATGCTAAACCATTGTAGTTACCCATAGTTTATATCAATCTTGTAAACTAATGAGTTGAGTCGTTTCTAGTATTAAAGGTCGATGATTTGATTTGATTACTATTAATTGGTAATATATATAGCATTAATTCATTTTTTATATCGTATAGGGTTGAATCGATGTGGGAAGAGTTGCAGATTGAGGTGGTTGAATTATCTTAAGCCGGGTGTGAAGAGGGGGAAAATGTCTGAGGAAGAAGATGATCTCATCATTAGAATGCATAAACTCATTGGTAATAGGTATGTATTGATCATTTTCTTTTATTGCTTTCACTTTTGAGTTTCACGTGCTTCCATTCTTTTACACTTTTTTTTTTTAATTAATACTAAAAAATATCACTTTTGAAGACGATTATATATAATGTTATAAAGCAAAAACTCGTAATTGAATTGAACGTAGCACTTAATTTCAGGCAACTTTTCTTGTATCTAAAGGATCGGTAGCTCATTTTACATATTAAAAAATAAAATAAAATTCAGGTTCATATAGATTAATCCATCATTAATTTTGATTATAAAAATCAACGAGCTTATAGTTTATTAGTATTAGAGTCAACTCTAGCATTAAATGATCGAGAGAGAGTGATTTCTGGTAGAAGCAAGTAAATGACTTTTCAAAACAAAAAAAACTGTGGTTATGGATGGTAACATGTTTGCATTTGATTAATGGATTATAAGTATTGTTGCTGCATATTGTAGGTGGTCGCTAATTGCCGGAAGATTGCCTGGTCGCACAGACAATGAAATAAAGAATTATTGGAATACGAATTTGAGCAAGAGAATTCTCGGCAACAAGACCTCTAGAGGTCACAAACGAAAATTAGATCAAATCAAAGACGCACAAAATCAAGAAACAACTGAATCCATACAGAATGCGAGCAACACATTAGGCAGCGAAACCCTATCGTCTTCAATGGTAGTACAGGAAGTCCACGATTCCTCTGATGGCCTGGCCGATTTGGACGACATTGATGAGAATATTTTGGTGACGAGAAGTACCGATCCAAATGCATCAACTGATCAAAAACAGAAAGAAGTTGTAGAAGAATGTGATGATAATAATTATTTGATGAATGCAAGCAATGGTGTGAATGTTGCAGACGACATGCCACTTGCTTACGGGGATTTTCCCATTTCAACACCAGGAGTTACCACCAAGTTTATGGTTGATAACACATGGGATTGGAGTAATCTAAGTGATCCTTTGCAACTACATGATGAATGGGATCTTCATGCAGTTGATACTTTTCTAATCTCGGGAGATAATTGGATTTTTTGAAGATTAGATTCTATTCGCCACTACAATCAGCATTAATTATTAAATTTTGGCTCAATAAAATAATAGTCGTCTCTAATGCTGAAAGATTGTACCGAATTTATATATTTGATCGGAGTAATTTAATAAAAGAAAATTAGTTATTTGTATGACATAGGAGGTATTTTCAAAACCTACGTTAGCTTCACCCTAGTTCATTTTTCTGTTTAATTTGTTATTTTTCATATGTAGTTTCCTTCTTATCTGTGTAATCTTTGATGAAGCTCATAGAAGTTTTGTTTGAATTAGCTAATTAATAATTAAAAAACAAAACTAATTAGCATAAAAGTATAACAATGAAAAAAAGAAAATTTAAGCGTTTCATATACACTAACTTTCTGTCTACGAGCGTTGCACGTTATTGATATTTTTAATTTTTAATTTAATTATTTTTTAATATAAAATTATACATTTAAGTTTTGATAGTCAATTTTTATCGTATAAAATAAGAAAAAAATAAATTATGTAATAAAAAAACTTAATCGAATATGCTTAATTATTTTTTGATAAGTCGAATATGCTTTTCAATACGTTATATATAACGGTATTATTACGTTACATGTAGGCACAATTTTTAAGTGTGAAATGGAATATTACTATCATAAATATCCATAATAAAAAGGATATACTACACAATAATAATATTCAGATAAATACTTTTTGTACTAGATATTGTTAAGTACAAATAGAGATAAATATTTTCTGAATAAATACTTATCCAAACAATTTTAAATTCATTTAAAAATAAAAGGATTTATTTAATTAATTATCTAATAATTATAGTAATTTAGAATTAAGAAGAGATATAAAAGAATGGAATGTTTTGATTGAATTTGCTAATTATGTTTTGTATGATTTGAGATTTTCTAAATTATGGACTTTTCTATCGTTTATGGTTGGAATAAAGTTTTCTTTATAAAAAAGGGGTTTGAATGAAGTTTTGATGATATAGTTTGTTGAAATAGAATTATGCTCTTAAAAAAAAATAGAATTATGGAAGCAAGTTTTTGATAGCACCGAATTTAAATAATAGGCGCAATTATCACACCGATTATTTTCAGATTGCATAATTCTAACAATATCGTGGAAGTCTGACACTTGCCGAAAATTTGTGACATTAGTAACCCGTCAATAGATTATGGACATAGTTAAAGATAGAGATATTGTTAGATAGTAAATTTAATATTTATCATGATGATGAATATAATATTTATTGCAGTTAATATGTTCGAGATTGTGTTTATCACCATTTATTATAATATAGATATTATCGTAGGAATAATTAGAACTTGAATAATTATTAAATACTTATAAAATAAAGGATTTAAATGTATTTATGAATAAAAAAGAGGGATAAAAATATCTAAATTTTTTTCCATCCGTACATCTATATATATTATAATAGATATATACTTAATTCATTCACATATATATTATGAAAAAATAATTCTTTAATTATTATTAATATAATTGTTTTTACCTTTTTTTTCTTCTCTTTCTATCTCAAATAATTAAAACTACAGTGGCTATAATGCTGGCGACCGAAAACTACTTTTAGTTGTCAATTACTGTGAAGGTCTAAAGCAAAATCATCAACTAAAAGAATTAATTTGTTCCATTACACTAATCACTATTAAATTTTCCAATGAATTATTTTCCTTCTATCGCTGGCGTTTAATTATCATCCTAACGTTAAGAAGTGAATAAAAATAATTATACTGTTTCTATCTCTGAATGAATTAACTAAAAGTTATTGTGCTATATGATTTCGTAGTCTTTTCTTCGGAATGCTTTTTGCAATTTGAAAAGATCTGTTAACAAAGGTGACTACAAAAAAGTGAAATAACGCTTTCTACAATTACTGGAAAAGTTAAGAAATAATTCGCCTAATTACTCACAAGTAAAGCTAGATTTAAATTAAGTAGCGAACAAAGTAGCTAGTTGGAAGAATTCACATGAGATCAGAAATGTAAAATATGCATATGAATGATACGTATGTTAAAATGAAATCCATGCTTTTTTTTTAAGAGAAATCCATGTTTTTTTTATAAGTCATATTTAACTCGTATGGGGAGTCGAACCCTCTATTTGTTAGCATTAAAATTGAATCCAATATTATTGAAATCCTAACTTAACCCTATTCAAATAAAATTAAACTTAATTGGTGAACCCTGATGTAGTGTTTCAAATCCTAATCAGAGTCCTGAGAATTTGCATTTTCTTTGTTGCGAAGAGGTCAAATGGAAGATCCGAGTTGAATTTATGGATGTGTGTGCCAGTGCCACTACAATCGAGTCAGAAATGCATGCATGGCAGTTGCATAATTCTGTAGAGAGAAGATGGGTGGAGCCTTAATACGGAGGTGTGACAGACAGGAGAAGATAGAGACATGAGAGAGTGTGTTAAGTGAAAAAGATGCATAAGGCTATCCACAAGGGAGCTCTCCACACTGGGATGCGGGTAGTCCGTCCTCCTACGGGAGGATGAACTATATTATTAGGTACGAGATCCATTGGTTTTACGCCTGACAAATTTGTCTCTTTTGTTTAAATTAAAATTTGACCGTTGTATCGTTTTGATTTCAACGGTCAGATTTATTTCAACGGGATTAAAATAAAATTGTGTTTAGTGGAAAGCTGAGTAGACATCTCACAAAATTCTTAAAGTAACTCCTGAGTTACGGATGAAAAAATTAAGCGGTTAAAAACTGAGAATTTTAATAAAATAACAATAAAAATACTGAACAGGTGTTCCACGAAATGATTTCAAGAATCTTAAGTTATGAGTAGTCTAAGAGAAGAGCAAAAAAAAAAAAGAGGGGTAAGATTTATCAGATAAAAAAGGATAAAACAAAATTCATTGTTCAAAAAAAAGGATAAAAACAAAATTAGAGAATTAACTGAATATAAAATTATAAAAGACAAAATCGAGTGGTTTTGTATAGAGACACGTGAATTAGTAATTGTCCTTAAAATCAATTAGCTCTAAGGTCACATGAAGTCGAGATTTATTGTCGGCAGTGTACATTGGAATTCCCGGCGAAAACGCATTAAGTTTTTTCGCATTTGTCTGCATTTTCTAAATAAATAGTTTCTTTTGATACATATGTACTGATTAGTGTCATCCTACTAAAATAATTTTGTCCACATGACAAGGACTAACTCTTGCACATTTTCCGTTTTTCATCCAAGTGATCACTAAGATACCTTGTCGATTTTCCCGTAAAGGAAAAGATACATCCTCGACTTTTGCATTCTAGTTGGTATTTTTAGCAAAAAGTACACTTCATTGCTGGAATTGATTGTTACAAGGCGTCTCATAAACACATATTCATATGTATTTATGTGTATTAATTTATATTATTTTGAATATGAATTGAGCGTTTGTCATTAATTTTGATACTTCTATGTTTTATATTGTGTTTTTCAGGTAAATTAATGATGTCTTTACGAAACGAATGATAACAAGTCGAAACGGGGCTTAAACGATGACATTTGAGGCATTGGGAGTTGTAATAACTTGAATATTTTTGAACTAATTTTGGGTAAATTTTCCCTTGATTTTTTTTTTCGAATTAATTATTTTTGAAGAATTAATTTTAATTTAAAATATCATTAAATTAATTAATGATATTTTTGGAGTGTTAATATTTTTTTGGTATTAATATGATTTTTGAGGTATATCGTGAAATAAAAATAAGTGAAAATTGGTTGGAATTGAAAAAAAGAAAGAAAAATGGAAGAAAAGAAAATAGAAAACGGACTACAGGTCGTTCAGAAAATGGACCAAACGGCGTGTCGTTTGCGCGTGGAAGAACAGTCGTTCGGCTGAAGGAACGAAACGACATGTCGTTCGCGTCGAAGAAGAAACGACTTGTCGTTTGTATTGATAAACGACGTGTCGTTCGTTCTGAAGAGAAAACGACGTGTCGTTCGAGTCGCCAGACGACCGGTCGTTCGCGTCAACAGTAACCGAATTCTCATTAAACGAAACGACGCCGTTTTGCCAAGCAAAAACGACGCCGTTTTGCACCGACTCCAGCAGCCCAGTTTTCTTCTTTCTTTCTTCTCTTCTTCTTCATTTTTTTTCATTATTCACCGAAACTCACTCTCTCTCTCGTCTCTCTCTCTTCCTCGTCGGTCGGACGAGCTAACCAAGGTAACTCCTCTCTCTCTCCTCTTTTCTTTGCTTTATTCGGTTTGGTTTTTGGAGAGACTGAAAATAGATTTTCGAATTTTGGAGGGGTTTTAGGATGGTTTTCGGACGAATTTTTGTGGGGTTTTGATGGGGAGAGTGAGTAGAACATGAATCTAGCTTAGAAATTGATGAATTGATAATTTTTTATAGAAGGGTAATTTGGTCCGAATTCGGTTTGGATAGTTTGGCTCGGTTTTTGGACGAACCGAGGGTAGATTCAGACTCCTAGGATGATTTTGAGTTGAATGGTATGGTTGAAATCATTGGGTTATGCTTGGCCCGAGATTAGGGACTATTTGAGGTTGTTTTGTAACGAAAGGACTAAACATGAAATTTGCCAAATTATGAATATTTGAGGACTGAAACTGATATTTGACATTTAGGGACTGAATATGAATTTTGCATAGTGGCAGAATTGTAATTTTGGAGAATTTGGGATAAAATGGTAATTTTAGAAAATTGATGGATTAAATATTAATTTTAAAATACTTAGAGAATTAATTTAGAAATTCTAAAAGGTTTGGAGCCTAAGATTTAATTTTCTGATATTTTGGGAATTGAATAGTAATTTTTAAAAGTTCGGGAATTGAGCTATAATATTACACCGATGTGTAATAATTAGACAATTTTGTTAGACTTTGGGCCGAATTAATTTTCGGGATTTTTAGCGTGTTTGAGTTGCATATGCATTTGCATGTATTTCGATACAATTACGATACCATGTCTAAATTGTAAATATGTTGTTTGTTTCCAGCTCTGCGTGGTTTATGAGGAGACCATTATTTCACCAGTGAACTGTACTCGGAATTATTGCTCGGAGTTCAGGTGAGTGTGGTAGTACTTTAGACACGTAGGCCGTGTCCTCTAAAATTTGTATATGTTTTTGTTGTGCTGGAACTTGGCATGAAAAAATTGGAATTAATAAATGATAGAAAATTCTAAAAATGTAATTTATGTGCAACCTTAGTTGTGGAAACAAATTTTGAAAATTATTTTGTTTCCGAAAAATAAATATTAAATTCTTAATATTTATTTTGATATCTGAAATGAATGTTTTGGCTTTTGGAAATATATTCGTGAGCGAATATATTTTATTTGAAATAAATACTATATTTGGATTTTTAAGAGTATTTTCAGATAATTACAATTATCTGTTTGATATACTTGATATTTGAATATTTTTGGAACAAATATTTGAATATGTCTTTGGGTAAATATTTCGAATAAATTTTGGAAATGTCAATAAAATGCTTTGTTTTGGGACACCCAACTACGTGAAAACGTAGTATTGATACACAGAGTGTATCATTTGCCTGTGTGGCTATATATATTGTGCCTATGTGGCTATATTATATGAAACCATAGTGCCTGTGTGGCTATATTTTCGCCTGTGTGGCTATAATATCCGCCTGTGTGGCTATAATATGGAGTTGGAAGAACTCGAGGAGGAGAAACTTTGAGTCCCACTATGAAAATGTTTTGAATAAAAGTTTGAAAATGTTTTTGGAACTACTCTCAGAAAATCTTTTGTAATTTGTTTGCTAATACCGAGTTGGAGTAACTCGAGGAGGACGAGATTTGGTTCTCAGTATGAAAATATTTTGAACAAAAGTTTGAAAAATTTCTGAAAATTTCTCTCTGAAGATTCTTTTGAAATTTAGTCTGGAAAATACTTCGGTATTTAATTTTAAAAATACCTAGTAATTACACTCTGAAAATAAACTTTGGGATTTATCTCTAAAATAATTTAGAAAATGAATATAAATTTTGGAAGGTATTTTGGAAAGTATTTGGAAGAAAATACTTTGATATTTTGGATTTGAGAAATTAAATATTTTATTTAATTTCTCCATCTAATAAATTATGAAAATTTGTTTGTTGTATGCTATATGTGTGAAAGGATTTAAAGTGAATTTTTTTGAAAGAATCTATTATATATACGGGTGTATATATATACGATATTATTTGGATATATATACATGCTTGTGGTAGTTTTAAAAATGTTTTCAAAAATTTTTGAGGCGCCTGTGCCGCTCTTTTGTGTTATTCGCTCACTAGGGGAACTTACCCTTTTATTTTTCTTGTATTTGTTCTACTTCATTTTTTAGGTAGCGAATAACAGTCGTTTGATTCTTCCGCGTGCAGTAAGTGCCCTGTTGTTCGGGCCAAAGTATGTTATGTTAGTTGCTCCACACTGATAGTGGGTTATGGACTTACAATTGTTAAACAAATGTTTAACGTTTTTGTTTAAATTATTTATTTAGTATTTTGTTATTACGAATATATTTTAATTATATATTCGAGAATATTATTTTTGAAAAATATATCTTTGCTAAATAGTTTAATATGGTAAATAAGCCGATTAAAATATGAATTTGGGTAGTTTCTATTCTCCGAGGCTTGTGCGAGATGGGCCGGGCTTCCACAGACGGTTCGCCTCGTACGCCGGTCGCGGTCCCGGGAATGGGTCGGGACAGGAGTGAGACACGGCCTTTGAATGATGAACCACATCCGTGGGAGACTTGAGGAAGCAAATCCGTGCACAACTGAGAATCCACGGACGTGTGATTGGCCGTGTAACCCACTGAAACTTGACAACTGAGGGACACAGACAAGAATGAAAACACACGGTCAGAGGTGCTCTGGACACGAACATGAAGCCGTGTCCGTGTAGATGAAACAGCCAAGACACAAACATTTTTATGACACACGGACATGAGAGGCCTGGACACGGACAAAAACCGTGTCCATGTCTCATGGCAAGGCGCGAAATTGAAGGGATTTTGCATGCACACGGACGAGACAGCTTGGGCACTGCGGTGCTCATGCCCGTGTCTTATTCCAGAGCCCTAAATCGCCTATTTAAGTGGGTTTCGACATTCATTCGAGGGAGAGCCGACTTGGAGACAGAAAGATACATCTTTAGAGGCCAGAGAACGTGGGAACAAAGAAGAATATCATTGGGCATCAAGAACGAAGGGATTTCGAGAAGAATTGGAGGATTCAATCATGAGTTTTCCTTCTCTCTCTAGATTTCTCTTTGATCTTGTTGTTTATATCTCAATTGTCATGAATTAATTATATTATGTACTTAGATGTGATGAACCCTAGACAGATTATGTGATGTTGGATTATGTTATTCATTCAATTAGTTTATGTATTGACTTAATTATGATTTATAATGCGTATTGTTAAATTGATTGTTGCTAGCCTTTCGATTCCAATATTGTTTCTTGCATATGCAATCGAGAGATTATGTGTATGATAGAGCGTTCATAATTGAGAGGAGTTGCATGCAAACCTAAAAATAGGTCGACATAAATCCTTCGGATTAAGGTCAAACCTAATAGTGAAATTCATAGAGAAGAGTGTTAAAGCAACGATAGGGGTTTTAATTAGGAAGAGATTCCAGTTAATCAACCTAGTTGTTAGACATTAGCTAACTCGAGAGAGAGATTAATATACCTTAGGAATTTTCACGGTCCAATTGCCTGAATTGTTGTTTGAATAACGAGTCTTTATTACTTAATTCGGTCAGGGAGATTCAACGGTTAGGCACCATATTCCCATCGTTTATTCTATCATTTGCATTTGTTTAGTTTATTTATTTTATAGATTCAAAATCATTTAATTTGTCGGCTAGATAATAGAGGAAGAGTGAGTAGATAATAATCGTAGTATCTGTGGGATACGACACTCGGTACTCAAGGGTCCACTTGCTATAGACGATAGATACACTTCTCTTAGTCTTTAGGTGTAAGCCTTTGATCACACCAGCGCCTTGAAGTACAATCGATTGTGAAACAGTCAATCTACAGCCCAAGCATGGTTAGAGATGTTTATTTTTCTCCCTATTATATTATAAATAATTTATTTTTAATTTTGAAAATTTTTAAAAATTATACATATTCCATCCATACTCCTTATTTACTCCCTATCTTAATAAATAATATTATTGTGTATATTAATTTATCTTATAATATATTATTTGATCCCACAAAACAATAAAATACTAATTGATAAATATTAAAATATTTAAAAAGCAATTTTAGGAGCCAAAATCACTCATCTTGCTAGAGGAGTGAGAATATGAATCCTCATAAAAAATTTGGAGAAAGAGGCAAATGAGGAAAGGGTTGGAGTTAAAAAATTTTATTGGCTAACTTAATTTGCCTAAAGAGTCTAAATAAAGAGCATGGTTAGACATGCTCTTAGAGCATGATCAAGTGTTCTTAAAATAAGAAGTAAAAAAATATTATTTTATTTTTATTTATGTGTTATTTTTTTTTTGAAATTTGTGTATTAGAAAGAGAAAATATTAAAAAGTGAATATATTATTGATAAAGTAGATGAATAGTATTAGAGAGTGAATAGTAACTCAATAAATTTGAGGAGTAACTATAAATTTGTTAAAATTGTTAGTTAATTTATTAGTAAAATATTAAAAAAGTGAGTTAGATTGTAGTAAAAATAGAGTTGAGTTGAAAATTTGAAATAAATAGTGTGATAAAATATTATATTTTGAGGAAGGAGCCTAAGGAGGTTGTTGGTGATGCTCTTTCAAGCTTTTAAATAGATATTCGACTCAATAAAAATTCATTCACGACTCAGATTGATAATAAATGAGCCAAGTTAGAACAAAATTTTAGACTCGTTTTAATAAACGAATTGAGTTTGAACACTCAATAGCTCGGCTTGAAAGCTCGCGGACAAACTCGTTTGTAGGCTGGTGAACATGTCGCGAACATGCTCGTATATGTATTCAGAAACAAGCTCGTGAACAAGCTCGTTTAAGTGTTCATAAACATCCTTGCAAAAAGGCTCGTGAAAAAACTCGTGAACATACTCATTTATATTATTTATACAATACATACTGATGTATGCTAAATTTACATATTAATTTAAGTAAAATTTATCTATTTTCATCATATAAATCATTCTTTTGTGGTGAAATGCTTATAATGTTTGTAGGATGAGATAAATTGAAGAAAATGAATTGGGAATGATGAAAAAATTATTCAAAATGGAAATACCCCAAGTAAACTCATGAAAACATGAAGAAATGGATGGAAAAGAGAAGCAAAAAAGTGTCACGACAGTAATGACCAAGTGTCACGGTCGTGACAAGCAAAAAATGGAGGAAAAGTGACACAGAAAAGTGTAACGACCGTGGGTGAACAGTGTCACGGCAGTGACAAGCATAATAAAATCGCATTTTGAGATAGAAAGTTGTCACGACCGCAACACCCATTTGTCACGGTAGTGACACTGTTCATGGATATTGTCACTGGCACTGTTCATTTTCATTGTTTACTTTACTGTTCACTTTTACTCTTCATGGCACTGTTCATTGCCGAAAATCGTCACGACCGTGTGTCAACAGTGTCACGACCGTGACGTGCGCCAGTGAAGAAAGAGAAAGTGACAAAAAAAAGCCAAACTTATGGGGTCCAAAGACACATCTCAAGGGCATTTTTGGAATATTTTTGCTAGAGTTTGTGGGGACCTAAAGGACTATAAATATGCCTCTTCCACCCTATTTTTGGCAACCTTGGACACACAAATTCAAGAAAGAGATAATCATTCTTTTACCCATTCTCCAAGGATGATTCAAAGAGGAGAGATAAGAGAATTGGAAGAGGGCTTCATCAACCATCAATAGAAGGTTTATTCTATATTTTTATCTTCTTTTCTTTGTTTAAAAACATGTTTAGGGTTTCAATTTATTATTTTATGCTTGATTTCCTAAACATGTTAGCTTAGTTTCATTGTTAGGGTGTAGAGATATAAATCTTGGATTTATGTTGCTTTAATGGATGATTATTGTTATGGGTTTTGTGCTTTTATTGTTATATCAATTTTTTTGAAGCTTTAATTGTTAAATCTATTGATGGTGACGATTGTATGACTTGTAATTGATTGAATGATGTTGAGATTCATGATCTCAATGTTGTTTTTGACACACCTAAGTGATGAATTGAGAGATGAAGCTTGAATTAGGTCACAAACATAGAACTTGTATGGTTTTAGGATATAAATATACTTATGCCTATAAGGTATTTGATGAAATTCTCCAATGATCCTAATGAGCCTAATTTGACTAGGTGAAGCCAAAAGAACCGACTTAGAGAGTGTAGGCACTACTTGAGTGATATTGAGAGAGGCCTTAGGTGATATTTGTGAAGAGTGTTGAATCAAGTTTTTGATTAACATAAAAACTCATAAATTTTGATAATTTAACAAAACAATTGAAACAGTTAAGCTAAGCATGTTCTTCAACTCTCCAAGTACATTAATGAATGGTCCACGTACTTTAAACCAAGACCTATGCACATTGATTAGAGATAGAGGTGCATCGAGAAGTCAGAGATGGACGCTATGCTCACAAGAGCTCATACAATGCGCGTTAAACAAGTGTTATGCGCTTAGAAGCCAAATGCAACGCACAAAAATGCTGTGATTCAGTCAAGAAGAAAAAACCCAGTATCCTATTGTACTCGTAGGAAGAAGTACAGTGCGCGTAGACGTGATACAATCAGAAAATACAATTGATCAGTATATTGCTATGTGCGTTGACATAGACCTGAGCACGTTGTAACTAACTTGGTACAATCATAAAATCAGAGAAATTCACAAAGTCAAGCTGCGGCATGCTCTATCCCAGTTGTGTGCGCTTCAAAGGATCATGCTACACACACAGAACAGACTTCAACGCACATAGACGAGAAAAATATATGTCTGACTGAAAAAAGCCAAAATCTGTTACAAGCTGTCAGAATACCAACAAAAATATTTTCCGACATGAATTCAAAAAGCATCAGAATAGCGAGTCAAAAACAGAGAATCAAATTGCAGAGACGTTACAACAAAAGTGAGCTGTACTACCTGACAAATGACAGACGCTCCTCGATTTTTTAAATTTTGAATATCTTCTGACACAGTTACGAGGAAGATCAAAGACATAACCATTGAAGACTCGACTACGTACGCAACACTGAGTACAACACACACATCATTCAAGCTCTGCGTACACAGATAAAAATATTATGCACGCAGTTACTTCTTGATATAAAACAGTGGGTACTGGAACTTGGCCTATGCACATAGAAGGAATATCGTTGCACGTAGTACTCTGATAAAACCATAACCTACGTACACAGTACACATAGTACGCACGTAGCAAGGACTGACGTCATTAATCTCACCATTTTTGCATCCCTCACAACAGCTGTTTTGGTATCCACAACGACTAGTTTTTGAGGAATGCCTATAAATAGACGTTTCAAGTCATAAGATAAATAAGAACAATCCTTGAGAGTGCCTAAAAGCCTTGAAAATCTTCTCATTGCATTCTTATTTTGTTCTTGAATACTTACATACCAACTGAGCTATTGTTTGCTATTTTATCACTAAGTTGGTTGAACAACACTGTTATTTAGTTGAGAATAGTATTGTAATCAAGCTTTATTTGTAAAGCTTGAGAAATGAATATGTTTGCTTTGTTTGTTACCTTGAAAAACAAAGAAGTGTGTTTACAATTATTTGTTACAGATGTAACAAACCTGGTCATGTCAAGCAAGAATGCCCACTTGCCAAGAAGTACTTCAAATTTTCCAAAAAGAAGGGAAAAGCAATGAAGGCCACATGGAGTGACAGTGACGATAGTGGCTCAGAAGAAAATGAAGAAGCGGAGGAAATGACAAACCTATGCCTAATGGCAAAAGAAAGCGAATCCTCTAGCGATGAAGAAGATGAGGTAAATGAAAACTATACATTTGAAGAGTTGCATTATGCATGTGATGAATTAGACGATGAATTTCAAAAACTCGATATCAAATATATTGCATTAAAGAAAAGTTCAAATGATTTAAATGCACAGGTAGAGGTTTTAAACAAAGAAAACAACACTTTGATTGAACAAAATTTAAGTTTGACAAAGGAAGTTGAAAAATTTTCACTCATTGCTTCTAAGTTCACGCAAGGGAAAGAGAACCTTCCGAACATTCTCGAATCTCAAAGACGGTCCCTCTCCAAGCATGGCTTAGGATACAATCATTTTACAACAAAAAGATATTCCAAAACTGTTTTTGTGAAACAAGGCACATTCAAAGATAAAACATGCACATATTGTGGTAAAAATTGACATATTGCAAATACTTGCAAGTCGAGGTTGACTAGAAGCATTGGAACTAAAACAATCTGGGTTCCAAAAGGGA
>CAODLS010336745.1:0-13615 GCA_948243855.1 Flueggea neowawraea
CAGAGTTGAATTGGCCTTCCAATCTTTGATCAACGATTCTCTGGATATCCCCACTGTCGATCATAGGAGTAACCCATTGAACTATGTGAGTGTTGTATTCCTCGCCTCTTATTACAACAGGTCGGCCAGTTATTAGCTCAAGAAGAATAATGCCAAAGCTGTAAACATCGCTCTTCTTATTCAAGTTGCCGGAGGAGTAAAATCTGTTCAAGAAGAGATTCTGTTAATTGCGGAGCTTAGTTTGACTTAACTAGGAGCCTAAATGTAGAAGAACAAGTATGAGAAAAATATTTCATTTAATTTGGTTAAGTATTAGCACTTACTCAGGATCAACATATCCAAATGTACCAGCAGGTTGTGTAGTCACATGAGTGTCTTTGTCTGTTGCAAAAACTCTAGACAACCCAAAGTCTGATATTTTGGCTCTCAAATTTTCATTCAATAAGATGTTGGAAGTTTTCAGATCTCTGTGGATTATTGGTGGCTTGCAACCATTGTGTAAATACTCCAAACCTGTATGATAACAATATTCAGCCTCATTCCAGGATTGAAAGAAATAATATCTGCAGAATAGAAGGTGAATGTTGCATTTAATTTTTACCCTGCGCTGCATCTACTGCAATTCGAAGTCTCCCCCTCCAAGTCAGAACGTGTGAACTTCTGTCTGCATTAAATCATTAAATTGTAGCATGGGCTGGATTTATATTCAGAATTGCACAACTGTACCAACTAAAGTTCCGATGCAAGTTCTGCAGCTAGTTATAGTGAACGAATCTTATCTTGCGAGTACCTGATAAATGGTCCCTCAAGTCTCCATTTTCCATGTATTCATAAACAAGTGCCATGTTCCCATGGTCATCACAATAACCAATAAGAGATACCAAATTTCTGTGATAAACCATTATCAAGAGTTGCACCTGCATTTTTTCAAAGAAGTTAGAGTGTAACAGAATTGAGTAATGCATCACTAATGCCATCTTTTCCATTGAGCTCTATGGCTGCAGGGGTCTAACCTCAGATAGAAATTCTTGCAAGCCTTGCTTTGAGGACTGAGACAGCAGCTTGACAGCAACTTGATTGCCATCATTTAACTCACCAAGGTAAGCTTTTCCAAATCCTCCTTCTCCGATAATGTTTTCAAAATTGTTAGTCATTCTAACAATCTCGGAGTATGTAAAGGACCGGCTTTTTAATTTCAGTAAAGAAGCATTTCCTGATCCAACAGCTACACACACAAAGAAAACAGCAACGTCAAAGCAATAGAACAGGTAAAATGAATAGCTCAACATGCACAAATATTGCATGAGACTAAATGAAGAAGCTAAAAAAATGTTCAGAGGATTATTTTAGGGAAGTATATATTAACATTCGTAACAAGAACATGTGGTTCTTATGTAATTGTCATGTTTATTTGTAAAATGATTTTTCTAATTCAGTAAACGGCATATCATCTTATCCAATGAAGCCTAAAATGAAATACTTACAAATATTCCACTTTGGCACAGAAGAATTTTATACGAGTCTACCTCCCTATATTGAAAGATTCAATAAAACTGCAGTTCGAAGAAGAAAGAAACAAGCTACCTCTGCGTTTTTTCACTCTCCAAAAGATTGCTAATATAACCATTATAAGCACAAAAAATGATATGATTGACACAATTATTGGAATAACAACATTTCGCTTCTTTTTATCGCAGGAACCCGTTGAGCAGGTGTTTGGTTTTTCGTCAAAGCTGCATTTGCAGAAAAATTGAAGAATTGTCAAATTGAATGACTTGTTATACAACTGGTAACAATTACGTAAGTGCTAACGAACATATAATTTTCTTAATCTTATCTAATTTTCCTTTTAAAATTAATTTAGGCATAAAACGACGTAGACACTTGAATGCATGTAAATCAGCAAAGAGATATTTCTAACGAGAACATTTGTAATGTCAAAGATGATTAAACCTCAGGATCAATGTTCCATTGTTGGACTTTTCGATCAGAGATTGAGGAAGTGGACCTGTCAGCTTGTTCCCAGATAAATTTCTGCAAAAAGTTTTAACTGAATCAGGAGAGTATTTTACGCTTCAAATTCCTGATGGCAAGACAAAATTTAGTCAACTTACAGGGTAACTAATTTTGGTAGCTGTGCCAAAAATTCCGGCACTGTTCCATTCAATTCATTGTTTGACAAATACCTGAGAATAAAGAAGAATGCAATCACAAGTTCAATAATTTTACAGAATGTCCCCCAGGGACTACTGGTATTAGTACTCAAAACTTCACTTACTATTCTGAGTGTCAAAAGATCTCACGCGATTGAAACAAGAGTACAAATGCTAGGTAGTGCTAGAAAGGACACATGGTTCTGTTACAACATGATTTATACTTACAAGGATTGAAGTTCTTGGAGGCTGGAAAATTCTGAAGCTATCATCCCATACAATCCGCTAGATGAAAGGTTCCTGCTTACAATTAACTCAGTAAGGTGTGATTCTTTTGAGTATCGTTGAAGTAATAGTAAATTGAAGGCAACATCGGGGAAGCACTAACAGAGATATGATTCTTTGAGTACTGTTGACATAATTACAGTTCAACCCTCTCCATGTCAAATCTCTTGGCTCACATGGATCTCCTTGCCAATCTGGTTTATCTAAATTGTATATTTGCTTGATGGCCATGATTGCATCAACTGTTCATGAGAAAAGAGCAGAAACAATTTCACCAAGTTCATCACAAATATTGAAGAAAAAGCTAGTGAGAATTACATGATTGGAATAAGATTGATGGATTAGTATAACATGTAGCATACCATCCACTGCGCTTGTTGCTGAATTAGCGGTGGGGCCACCAAATAGAATCTCGAAGCCATTGAGAATTGGTGGAAGGTCAGACTGCACTGTTGAATTGATGACGAAACGAACAAATCCTTCAACCAACTGTGCTCTTTCATAGACAAATGTCAGTGGTTTCAAGTATTGAGGAGTGATAGGTTCAGACTGATTTCCATTCACAGTGATGGTGAATTATCGTTTTTGGCCTTCTGGTATCCTTTCCACTTCAACAAAGTAAAGATAGACATTAAAATAAGTCAAGAGTCCTTCAAACCGCTCGCTGTAACTCAATGAAGTAACGTTGTCTCCTGGCTGGACAGCAGTTCCCAAAACTTCTGACGGTACTTTATAGGAATCATTAGTGCTCTGGGTTTGAAAGCTTTCTGTGTTGTTCACTAGAACCCAACCATTAGGCATATATCCTCTCCACAAGCGATCATATGCATCATCTTTGTACCTTATATTAAAGGGAGTAAGTACCCATATCATGAAACAACTCTAAGCTGTCACAGAGTCAGGGAAAAAAAATAAAAAATTACATTTTACCTGGCAAAATTATTGTGCAGAGCCCCGGCATCAAATACCCAATGACGTCTTGAAAATCCTGAATCAGTTCTATAGTTGGAACTATTTACTACCCTTAATTCTAATGCTGAAATCAAAGGTACACCAGCGCCTCTATTTACAAGACAAACAAAGATAGAATCCGATGGAGAAAAATAAAAAGCAGTACGATAAATCCAATCAGACACACCCAATTGAATATTTTCCCAGTATTGAACTCCAATATAGAGATCAAACTTTGTAAATTGTTGATTCTTGCTATCATAATTTCCATATTGAAAGTAAGATCGAAGCATATAATTGTTGTTTTTGCCTTGCTCAGGTCTCAGTATAAAACAGTTCTTTCTTCCTTCAGGAAAATATCGCATATTCCTCAACAGGCGAGCAAAATCTCTATTTTGGAAGAAAGTTTCTGGTGCTACGTATCCATTATTGCCAGTGCTCACGAAATCTGTGTCTGACTTGTAATAAAATCCTGTTGTCTCATCTTGATAATCTCCTTCCACCCCACAATCAATGTATATGTAACCTTCAAAAAAGAATCAGCAACAAAAGAAGAAAAATGCTCAGATACTCTAACCATCTGCCTCGCTTTGTGGCTCACTAGACAAAAATTAAAGGTATATTGTACAATAGATAGTCTTTGAACTATTAATCATTTTGCCTTCAAATTCCTCATTTTTCGTTCATTTGTAATCATAACACAAATAATTATCTAACAATTTAGAGTACATTCACTCTTCACGTTATTCAAAACTAGTTGAAAGGCTTGTGAAAGGCACAGGTGGGATCTTGGAGTCTTTATTTAATTCATAAAAAATTGAAATAAGTTTAATAAATTAATATAATATTTAATAATCAATAAATTTATTATATGTAATGTACATATATTAGTTCATTTTTTGTTTTAAGAACTTTGTGATTAGCGTAATCAGTTTGGTGGGGAGACTGTTGACTTATCAAACAAAATTTATTATATAATCGATCTCTATTAAAAGGCAACACAAATCTCTATTGAACACAACTTTTCTTGTTAAATATACCATCCATTTTCATAAATTGAAACCTAAATTCCTAACTCAAAATTCTAGCACTTGCGCTTTAAATTTGGAAGATTTATTTTGAGGAGAAAGTCAGGAAACACAGTTGATGTTTGTTAGTGTGCATTATACGCATGTTTTCATTATACGCATGTTTTCATTAGTGATTTTGTATGTTTTGTGTGTCATTCCACCTTATTTATGTATTTTTATGTTGTTTCATAAATTATCTTTTCCAGGTGATGATTTGGCAAAAAGAGTGTGACTTAATGCTCTTTTAGCGTGAATTGGGCTCGAGGTGCTGACAGCATGGCCATGACGAGAGGGGGACGATTCTAGAATGCATGGTAAAACTGGAGTCTAATGTGAAAAAGCTTATTTTGGCAGAAAATGAACGAGAAACACTGCCTATTTAGATGTGAACTGAAGTCTTGTAGGATTAGGCTATTTAGAAATTTTTTTTGGGAACAATTAAACTATGGTTTCAAATTAGGTATTTCCTATAAATAGTCATCAATTTGTAATTCTCACTCTCCACATTCTGTGCCCATTCGGCAGAACAACGGGTATTCGTGTGTTCGTCTTTTCATTATGTATTGCTAAACTCTTTTCTAGTCAAGGTTAGTTGAAGTTGAACTTTAATGAATTGTGAGGATTATTGTGTTAATTGTTCTTAATTCATTCGCATATTTGTTTAATTTATGTTCATTAGTGTCTTAATATTACTTTGTTGATTGATTTAATTTCAGTTGGTTAGATTGATTGATGAAATAATATTGTACTAGTTAGGACTGTGGATCCGTGATTGTATGTTCTAACATTAGTGATAACTTAACATTTTTCAGGTAGAGGCCTCAATTATTTTAAGGGAATTAAATAGTCTGGTTTAAATGAATTGCAATGTTCCAATTTCATTGACTAGGATAAAGTCTCTATAGTGTGTATTGCTGCTAACAAATTAAATCCTATAGGCGTCCCTGGATTGTTTATTAGTAAGGGAAATAGTATGTAGGACGTCTCGGACTACTGAAACAATAAGTAGAGATTGGTCACCAAGTGTGTCACCTGTAACTATAACTTATTTATGTGAATAATTGAGATTTATCATTCATTCTTGTTATCAATTCAAGAAGTAATACCGAGATGAAACCTTGGCTAGGCCTTCATATTAATGATTTTCATTTAACTATTTTTGCAGTTGTTTACTACTTTCTTAATTTGCAATTAAGTTTATTCTCATTGCTCAAAAATTATTCTTTGAATCACTTTATTGTTTACTATTTCCTTTCGACATTTAAACTTAATTTTATTGCTCCATGTGGATTCAACTCTGTTCACCATTATATTCAAATTTATATGTCTAAGTAGGTAATTAATTTATTGGTTTGATACTATCAATGTTTATTGGTTGCTTAAGGTTAAGAATGCTAATAGTTATCTTTACCAAATAGGTCGGGTTGTTTTATGTTGTTCAGCTTTCACTTGCCAATATATTTTTCCACATTAATATACAGATGCTTACATTAATATACAGATGCTTTCTAGCTACCTCAATTATGCAGCAAATCTCTTTATTAGTTGGAAATAAAATAAAACTGTTGAAAACATGTGAAAATGATGCCTTTAATGTTTGAACAAATAAGACTAAATCTACATCTACAACTAAGATTAAGTCTTTATGAATCTCATGCTTGATTTTAGGAATCTTTAGGATTCAATATTTGAATATTTTTATAAGCTAAACATCTATTTGTTGTTGTTTATATAAGTAACATGTCATGAACAAAATAATATACATGCTTTCATGCTCACATTTTTTTATTCATACTCTAAAAATAACCAACACAGTGGTATCAAAGTTTCTTGATCTTAAGGGGCCTAAAATGTATAAGCTACGCCACATCAAGGATGAAGAAGAAAAAGAAAAATAATACATCATAGTGTTCTTCCTATGTGAAGACTTATAACCACCAAAAACCACTGACAACCTATAATACAAACACAACTACAACTAAAACCCACAACTACATGTTGACATCAACAACAAATACAACCACAACAATGATGACAACAACAACAAATGCCAAGAGTGTCAATGACAACAATACACAACACAATAATAATAACGATAACAACATCAACAACAATAAATGCCGAGATCGATGACAACAATTTCTTTAAGAAGACCATATGATAACATTCTAAGAAGCAAACAAAATGTGATGCCATATTCAAAGATGAGTTCTTTTGATATAGGAAACTATAACTTTACAACTATCAAAGGCAAGATGAATGTTAAAAAAATGTGAAAATGATGCCTTTAACGTTTGAAAAAATAAGATTAAGGCTACAATCAAGACTAATTTTTTAGGAGTCTTATACTTGATTTTAAGAATATTTAAGATTCAATATTTAAATATTTTTGTAAGTCAACTGATGTGTCCTAAATTTACATTGATAATCAAACAAAAATTTATATATTTTCATCCTATAAATTATACTTTTATGATGAAATTCATTCGATATTTGTGATGTTTGTAAGATGAACTAAATTGAATAAATGAGTTGAAAAAGGTGAAAAATGTTTGAAAATGGAAAGGCTCTAAGCAAACTCAAGAAAAGATGAAGAAAATGAAAATTTCAAGGTGGAAAGGCTTGTCACGGCCGTGGTGGCATGTGTCATGGCCATGATAAGCATAACAAAGTCACACTTTGAAGACAGAAAAGTGTCACGGTCGTGACATCTTGTAGGTGCCTAAAATCAACTCCGAATGAAGACAAAATGAGTGGGGACCAAGGCACATGTGTAGGGGCATCTTTAGAAGATTGTTTCTAGGGTTTTTATGGGACCAAAAAGGATATAAATACACCTCTTTCGCATCATTTTGGGCATCCTTAAAATCAAGAAATACTCACCATCAAAGTTTGAAGAGAGAAAGATGGAGGATTCAAAAAGAGCAAGAAAAATGGTTCTTTGAAGAGACCTATGGTCTTGGAAAAGAAACCCCCTCACCTTTTATTTTTCATTTCTCATTTTAATTTTGGTGTTATGATTTTTATTTTAAGGTTAGTTTTTATTTTTATTTTTTTTAAACAATGGTAGTCTAGGATTTTAGTTTGGATGTTGAGTTGTAATTTTTGATAAATATTTGCTATATTTATGAATAGGTCTTGTGTTTTTTGTTCAATATTTGAAGTTTGGTTTATAGGTATTGTGTTTTATGTTCTCTATTTGAATGCCCTAGGATTTGATTTAATGACTTGTTTTAATTGATTATTGTTGAGCTTGGTCGCCTTGATAGTAGTTTTGATAAACTTA
Organism: Flueggea neowawraea; assembly: GCA_948243855.1. Taxonomy (NCBI): domain Eukaryota; kingdom Viridiplantae; phylum Streptophyta; class Magnoliopsida; order Malpighiales; family Phyllanthaceae; genus Flueggea; species Flueggea neowawraea. Next base: position 7,746 of record CAODLS010336745.1, read on the forward strand.
GTTGATGGATCAAGAGATGAAGGCTAGGTGAGGTCCAAAAATATTAAACTTGTATGATTTAGGATAGACATATTCTATGCATGTGAGGTGTTCGATGAAATTCCTCAATAGACTTAATGGGCCTAGTTTGGCTAGGTGTGACCGAAAGGACCTACCTAGGAAGCATAGGAACAACTTAAGTGACCTCGAGAGAAGGCTTAGATTAGTCTTGTGGAGAGAACACTCAATCTTAAAACCACATTCATTAGTCTAGCAAATATGAGTCTTTAGTTGAAGTCTCGAAAGTCCTAACGCTTTATTAATTGATTGTCTATTCTCTTTGTTAATTGCTTGCTTTTATCAATCTTGTGTTTCATTATTCAAAAACCCCAAAAACCAAACATGAGTTTATTTGATTTTATTTTATTTTTTGATCACAATTAATTTACGTTCTTAGAGAATTCGATACCCGATAAATACTTGAAGGTTAAAACTACATCGATTCTTGTGCACTTACAATAACCCGATCAAGAGGTCATAAAGGAGAGAGCAAACGGTGAAAGGGGCTACGACTAGGGTTTCAAAACCCTAGCTGCAGCCCCAAAATGAAAACATTACACCGTGGTCCTTTTTAGTTTGTAAAATTATAAAATAATACCTAAATTAAAGTTGTACTTATTATGTACTCATTTTGTAGTCGCTTTGTTCCTGCTTGCTCTCATTTGTACTCGTTTGTACTCAAATTTTATCGAATAATAATGAAAAATTAAAATATTTTTTAAAATTTTGTTTTGACTTGTACTTATTTTTGTTAGTGTGTGCTTTCAATTTGTTGTTGTACTCGTGTTGTTCTTGATTTGTATTCATTTTCAATAGTCAAAGAGCGCGATCAACACGCGGTAAACTTTCTAATGCGTGGTCAACATGCGGTCAAACTGCACAATTAAGAATCATTTTCTTCATGTTTCCATTTTTGACAATTTTTTGATAATATTTGTGATTTTTGATTTTTTTTTATTGTATATTGTCCCAAATTTTAACCGTGATGACAAATTATTGAGGTACCAAAAACATTCTCATTCAGTTACTGCGCGTGGTGAGCATAGCACGACATTGCCAAGTTGGACTTTTTGTCCATTCACACTGACCCAACCAATAAAAAAGGGAAAACGAAAAATAAAAGCAAATTTATAGAAAGTACGATATTGGGATCCAATTGTAAATCTGACCCTCACCCTTCCCTTCCCTTCCCTTCCCCTCCTTTTGGCGAGAGAGAGACACAAAACCACAAAGGGTTTTCCTCGCTCTCTTACAATGAAACCTTTTGCTTCCTGACACCACCGTCTTCTCTCTTCCCTCTATCCCTCCCTCTCTCTCTCTCTCTCTCTCCCAGGGAAGGAGAAGAAGAAGATTACTGGTAACGTAATTGCGTGAGAGAGACAAGCACTTTGGTCAATTTGAAGAAAAACGACAAGGTTGCTCTATGGAGTCGACGACGACGACTACAACAGTAACAACACAAACAGCTTCACCAGTGGTTCACAAGGAGTCAATGGTCGATCCTTTCCTCATCGAGGCTCTCCAAAATCCTCGTCACCGCCTCACTAGTCAGTTCCTTTCAATTGTCCGCATGTTGTTTCTTAATGTTTCGAGGTTTCTAATTATGGTTGTTGTTTCGATCTGTTTTTTGTGCTTTTGGGTATTTGGTATTTCGCTGTGTTATGTGGAATTTAGATTTATGGGGTTTGGATTTAAGGTTTTGGGTTGTTGGTTGAATTGGAAATTTGTTGTGTTGTTGTGTTTGCTTTTATGTCCGATTTGGTGTTTGTTTTCATGGAAATTTGGAGACTGCGGACTGTTTGGTTGCTAAGAAAATTGTGGCTGGGAAATGCAATGTTGACTTTATATGTGAATTTTGTTTGTGGGTTATGAGAGCGTCAACTTATTTTAGCAAAGTGAGATGTCATTTTAGCTTATGTAATTACTAAGATTCAGTAAACTAGCCTCAAAATCGATCTGGATATATCTATTAATACCTAGATTTTTTTGCAATTGCTTTATGGATCTAGATTATGATCTTCTTTGTGCAGAGGATTTCGGTATTTCGGTATTGATATACTAGAAACCTTGGAGGTGGCCTTTTGACATCATGTGATTGTTTTTGTCCAAGAAATATTGTTATGAGCGTTTTCTTTGATTGGCTAGAGCTGAATTGATGTAATTGTCATTTATTTGAGGATGCAATGACAAAAAGTTAAGCCTCAGGTCCCTTGTTGTCTTTGTCTTACTTCTACTTATAGGTGCGTTGATCCTAGTCATTTATAGTCTTATGTTTAGTTGTTTGGGGCACAGCTCAAGATTTCTAAGTTCTTGTTGTTTTTTTATGTATTCTATTTGGATGGATTTATCAGGTCTTGTTGAATGATTAGAATGAAGAGGGATACCGGTTATTATTTCTTTCTGTCTCTATGACAGATTTATATCTTTTGCCTTAGACATGGATATGATTGTGTCTGCTTTGGGAATAAATGTGATTGTTTTGGATAATGGATCTATAAATTTAGATTTCAATTACAGAGAAGTATTTTAGATATGGTGTTAGTGAGTCATATTTTGGTGGATGAATTAAATGACTAGCAGAAATATTCAATTTTACTATAAGTTGTGAAACAAGCTGCCCATGTTTGTTGAATAGGGTTGATGTTCACCTTGGTTTCTAGTCATTTTCAAGACCAAGCATGCAAGATTAATTTCTTACCTTTTACTAGGAACAAACTTTTTGGCATCTTGGGCTGGGTGCTTATATGCATTGAGCTAAAGGACATAGATGCATAAGGTTTGAGTGGAACTATAATCATTCTATAAACTGACCATCACTGTTTAACTTCTGTCTGTAATTTCTTGATATAAAAAACTTGTTCATAGTGAATTAGTTGTAGTGAAAATGGATTTTTTTTCATTTTTTTTTGTTTTGAGAAAATAGTTTACAGCTAATAGAGTTTTATGTTTGTTTAAGTAGAAATTGTTGTGATTTTAGGATCATAAAGTTTTTATGTAAACATTATGGTTTTGTGGAGTCTTACATGAACAGACCTCACACAAAAGGATATTCTGCCTCCTAGTTTTGAGGCATTACTTTTGGTCATGATTTCCAAAGGACTATCAAATGCAAAATCATGGGCTATAATGCATGTAAAATCGCCTGACTTAGCTGTTCTCTGTTAATGTAGATTCATATATATATATATATATAATCTAATTAAATTCTTTTGGTCAATGAATAATGTATTTCTTGTGTTAACTAAATTTTCCATATTGGACATCATTCTTTTGAATTGTGCCATATGATTGTATTATAATAGAGCTCAATGTCATTGTGCAAACATCGATATATTAAGTTCAGTAAATAAATTTGAGCAAGATATGGCACATACATTCAAAAAATTCTTTCATTTCGTATCATAAACGTATTCTGATTCTCCATTAAAAAAATTATAATTGAAGAGTTAAACTAAAGTTCAAAAACTCAAGGCAACTTTTGCATGGCCTTGAGTGGCATTGTGATGTATACTCCCTGCAATGTTCTTTGTCATTTCTTGTACATTCTAGGGTCTACTTTAGTTTATTGGGATTTTTCTTAGTTCTTTTTTAGCAAGGTGCCCATGGAAGATAAAGCTGAAAAGTGTTATGCTTCTGTGCAAATTTATGTGCTTTCATTGTGGGGGAAAACCTTTAGTTTATCTTCCAATTTTTATCAAGAAATTACACATTTTCTCACTATATTTTCTTCTTATTTCTTTCTCTACCCATATGAGCAAAACATAAAAATATATTACCAAACAAGGTGCAGCAGCATATGTATGGTTGGAAAACATTGGCTGAATTGCATAAGCTAACCAGTATATACAAGTTCTCTGGTCAACCGAAGGCATATCCAATTGAATACCAATTCTTTTATTTGTCTTCTGGAGTTCCTGCTGTCTTAAAGATCCCTTACCCTTTCTTCTTTCTTCCGGAGGTGTATGAAATAGCTTAGATCAGGGGTTCCTAAATTATTGGCATGACCTATCCTGTTACGGCAAAGAATCTTGTGTTGCAGTGGTGCTCAATTGATTAATTAATCAATTTTATTAATTCCTGTTGAAAGACAATTTGCAGCATCCTCAGCACTGTCATCAGTATGCGTGTAATAAAATTAATTTGAAAATATTACATGGTGAACTGGTGCCAATAACACATGCTACCATGCATTTTTAAAGTGTGTATATGTATTTCTGTTTGTGTGTGTCTTCATTTTTTTTTGGTGCGCTGCAGTGCACTCGTGACTATATTGTGGTTTCAGTCTGGAAGAATGATTGTTTCTTTAAAAACTTCAAATTCAGTTGTGCTTTACCAATGCCAACTTGTGAAGCTGAGGATCCATGTTTTTCTTTTTATAGTAATCTTTTTTAGTTAGATAATTTGACTATGCCTTGCATTAATGCATGGAAACTTCTTTGTAAGTATTCAGGAAATCTCATTGCTCTTTTGTTTGTGAAAAATGGGTGGTATTTACTCGTGTATTTATCACTTTGTGTTTGTCTTTCTCTGGATCAGTTTTGCGGATGGAACTCGATATCCAAAGGTTTTTGCAAAGCCCTGATCAACAGCAATTCGAGTTCCAACATTTTCCTACTTCTTATCTAAGGCTTGCAGCACATCGTGTTGCACAACATTATGGATTGATAACTATGGTACAAGATAGTGGAATTGATGGCTTGGCAAATAAAATTATTGTCAAGAGAACGACAGACTGCAGATATCCTTCTGTATGCTTATCTGAGATTCCATCTAAACAGTTGGAAAGTGGCAGACCTGAAAATGTAAAGATTGTTAGGCCACGGCCTAATAGAGGGTCTATGAATGGACCTAATGAACTTGGGATGATAAGAAGTTCTGTGAGAAGTGTGGAAGAGAGGAAGGAGGAGTATGATAGAGCACGAGCTCGCATCTTCAGTAGCCCTAGCAGTCCCAACTCAGAAGAAGCAGTCTTCGAAGCACCTATGGAGAGAAAAAGTGCAAGCTTGAGCAAGGATGAGAATGAAGGTTGCAGGAACTCTATAATTGATCAAGAAAAAAATATGAGCGTCAGGGATGGTACTTCATCACGTATTGCTATTTTCAGAGATAGAGAGAAGGATCGTACTGACCCAGATTATGATCGGAGTTACGAGAGGTAATTTCCTTTTTACATTTGTAGCAAATGTAATGTGTGCATGTTTGTGTTGTCTCCTGAATGGAGACTGAAGTAGTTTGGTTGTTCTGACTGTAAATAATTTATATGGGCTTTTTTGCATTGTAAACCATCCCTATTAACAGCATTTGGATGTTTGTTCTGAAGTGGCTGTTTCGTGATGTACTACTGTTTGTATTTGTTACAAATGAAGGTTTTGGTACCGCCAAGGTCTATACCCTCGTTGTGCATTTGTGACTCAATATTGCACCTTTGATTTGTTACTGATTTATTTTTTTCCGTGTTGGATTGCCATATTGCAAAAATGCACTCCTTATTTGTTTTAACTGTAATTGCTTTGAATTGATGCAGGTATGTCAGGAATCTTCCGACAGATCAAAGCTTTAGCTTGGCGCCATTCAACATGCAGAAGCTTCAGCTCCCATTTGTTCAGTATGATACTGCTTTCCCTCATGTTGGGCAGATGCCTAGGACTCAAGCTGCTCTCAACTACAGGTCTGCCACAAGCCCGGTTATGAGCCCTTACTGTTCTATGGGATCAAGTCAAACGTCAACGGATGCTGCTGCATACATGCAGTGGCCAACTTCTTCAATGATGTATGCACAATCATTTGAGCAGTTTAGACATGCGGTCTTCCAGGTTCGACTGCAGCCTCCT
>CAODLS010336779.1:0-12573 GCA_948243855.1 Flueggea neowawraea
TAACTTGTATATACTATATTTATGACTTGTTTATTCTATATTTGTAACTTTTATATCTTTTATAAAGATGCAGAACATACAAGTATTAGTTATATAACTTATTTATGCTATATTTGTAACTTGTATATACAATATATATACAATATATAAATATGTATAATACATATAAAAAACATATAAATAACGTATAAACAAGTTCTAAAGAATTTTTAAAAAAGTTTGAAATATAAACATACTTTAGACAAAACCTAAATAAGTTTCAGACAAACCCGTAAAAATGCAATTTAGAACTTTTTTTGACATGCGTGCAATTTCAAAAATATGACAAAATATTAAAAATTGGCTTGGTGAACCAGTAATATCAATTTTTGTTATTGGTATTTATGTAAATGCCCATGTAGAGAGATAGAGAGAGGGGGAGGGGGGGGGGGGTAAATGAATTCTCGTATTTGAATAAATTGATTTATAACTAAAATGTGACTATTTTGATGAGCATGACACTTATTTTGATGATATAGAAGACGACCTAGAGGTTATAGGTATTATATTTTATCTTATTTATTGATATTAATAATTATTTCAAGTATTTTTCTGATTTATTTTTAATATGTGTGTTGTTTTATTATAGAGTCAACTACAACAAATCATGCATGAGAGTTCAAGAACAATATTTTTTTGTCTAACATTTTGATATATTTTGGTCTAACATATGTTGGTATATTACTGTCACAAATATAAATAATACATATTTGTGTTTAATATTTTCTTCACAGCAAGATACTAGAACTAAGAGCTGTAATTTAGAGGTTGCAATGAGAATGTTGGAATTTGAAAACGCTCATCATCTTTATCCTTATATAATATTTTAGACTATAATTTTTGTATAAATTCTCCTTCAAGTGATAACTTATCACATTATTATTTCATTAACAACATTTGGTTGTAAATTATAAATTTTATATTATGTTGTGTGAATATAGTATTTCATATTATCTCAGGTATTTTTTAATCTATTGATCTAAATTGATGATAAATTATTTGTTAAGTTAATTAATTAAATTTAAACAACGGGTAAACAGATACCTTGTTAGTAGGGTACGAGTAATAATTTTTGTCACCCGCACGGGTACGGGTACATAATATGAACTGTAGGTACGAGTAAGGGTATTGGTATACCCTACCCATACCCTACTCATTGCCATTCCTACCAAATACATTGAATTCTTTGCATTGTTGATTGAATTCTTCAATTTCAACATCTTGAAAGCATTCTCTCTTCGGAATTTAACGTCCCCCTCCAACATTCTATCTTATGCTTGCCCATGAAAATTAACCTCCATTATACTACCATGCAATGTGGGTTTTCCCAACCTAGGAAAGTCCCACATACACCGTTGTCACATGATAATATAGCTTACCTTTATTATTTTAGTCCTAAAAAACCTTACCTTAGTCTTTTTGTTGCAACAACAATTCTAGTTTTCATATCTTAGAAAGCCATCTTCAATTTCTTCGGATGATTTGGAGTTCCATTGTAGAGAGAAGAAAGAAGAGAGAGTACCATGGGTTTCTTACCTAGGGTTAGTTTATTCGAAATAAAAGAAAGAGAAATAAGGTTATTTTCGTCTTACAAACAATTTTGTTGGGATCCACTTTGCTAGCTAAGAAAATCTGGCGTTAACTGTTAAGTTAAATTGATCGAAGTGGTTACCTAGGGGCAGAATGACCTATTCCCAAAACATAAGGACCCAACTGGCCAATACACTAAAATTGAGGGATTGCCAATGTAATACCCGGTTCGTTTCCGACCTATCTTCTATAGCATTGTGTTCAATCCCCAAAATTTGTTCGTTCAACTTTAATCCTATCTTTGGTGTTTGAAAACTTTGATTATGTGTTGGAACATAATTGATGATGTCTAATGGTGTTTTTTTTGTAAGGTTGGGTGTCGTTGAGCTCCAGAAATGTTTTGACACGTGTGTTGGATCAAGGGTGATCAACATTAAGTTTCTTTTATGTTTTGATGATAAGCAAAATGTTTGACTTGAAGAGAAACAAGTTGAAAAGCTCGGAGTTGCAAAATAAGTATTGGAAGTCGTAAAACGTGCCCACGCTTAAAGATCCTCAAGTCCCTATAAGTCAATTAACGTACGTCGTGCCTCGCTTAACGTACTTTATTTGGGTTAGAAGTTCATAACGTGCGTTGTTCCCACACTTAACATATGTCATCTAGGTTGGATGATGATCAACGTATGTTAGCATTTTATAACGTATGTGAAAGTGTTCCAGACAGCAGCAGACAACATTAAATGCACTCCAACGGCTATATTCTTTTCACCAACGATCATATGGCATAGAAAAGCTATAAATACATCAAGGAAAGGCAGAAAAACATAGATGATCACATGGATTCAAGTCCCAAACATTTTCATCATTCCATCAACCCCAAAACACCAAATTCAAGCTAGAGAGAAGATCAAGAGCATCAATAAAAAACATGTACTCCTAGCATAGAGCTTTCATTTTAAGAGTGGGGAAATGTTTGTTGTGAACCTAGAGAAAATAACATTTTATGGCTTTAGAGGTTTGAACCGGGAATCAACTTTGGGTAGGTTTTAGAGGGGTGATCCGTAATCAACTTTGTTGGCCTTAGAGGTATGAGTCGTAATCAACATTGTTGGCCTTAGAGGTATGAGTCGTAATCAACCTTGGTGTAAAGTTTTGTTGGATTGAGCCGGAATCAATCACCGTTATGGGGAAAATCCTAAGTGAGACTTATGTAGTGGACGTAGGCATGGTTGACTTAACCACTATAAATCTTGGTGTTATTTTCTCTCTCACTTCAACTCGCTTCTGCTTTCCAAACTCAACCAAAGCATAAACCAAAATTCTCCAACAATGTGGGTATGAAATGAGAGGCTTATATACGTTAATATTTCCCTAACGTACATAAGCTGGGCAGCAAACTATAACATACATTAGCAAAAGGACTACTGTACGTGAGCTGCAATTTTTCAAGATTGACGAACGTGAGATGTACTGTAGAGTGACGTACGTTAGATCGGGTTTGATGCTTCTGGATGCAATTTTTCACCCCGGTAACGTACGTGAGGGATTGGTAATGTACGTCAAGGTTCCCTAATGTACGTGAGCTTCAGATTCACGTACGTGAGACTTTGAAAACACTAAAACACACTGTTTCAATGTGCAGCTCTTTTCAAAGCCAAACCCTGACCCCTTTCATTGTTCTTCCCCATTTTTTTCACCCTCTCTCAACCTCAGATCGATTATCTCTCTATCTAATTGTTTGCCCAACATTCCTAATCATCTCTAGAGATAATATTTCAATTCTAATCTCTTATTTTCATCCATTTCATGCATTTAATATCTGAAATTCATTTTAGGCCGAATTCTTTAAGGTTCCAATTTTTTTATTATTCTGATAAAATGGATGCTCGGGTTGTTAGGTTATGATTTTTTGATGATAGATAAACATACATCTAGCTTGAAATCACGAGATTTGATGAGTTATTGTTTGGATTAGGGTTTAATTCATGTTTGGCTTATTTTTGGACAGATTTTGAGTTGTTTTTTGAAAACCAATTATAGATTTGAGTTTTTGAGGTTAAATAGGACCAATGTGGGTGATTAGATTCGATTTATATCGGTTGAACCAGATTTAAGGACCATTTGTGTGATTTTCCATTTGGAGGATAGTTTGTGAAATTTTGCATTTAGGGACTAAAATGTAATTATGCATATGTTTAAGGATCAATTAATAAATTTGGAGAGTTAGGGACTGAATTATAAATTTGGAATATTATGGGGACTGAATTGTAAGTTTTCAAAGTTCAGGGACTGAACTGTAATTTTATATCGATATATGATTTTCGATGAAAGTGTTGGATATTCACTCACAATAGGATTTTCATTGGTCATGGGTTAGGACGAACATCTACGTTGCAGGCATACTCTGTAATGCCACAATTACTGTATCTGATGTCTGTATAACTTCTGAGGTGACCTGCCATTCCCTGGTGGCCAACGATTGGATGATTACTCGGCGTCCAGGTGAGTGGATTGTAGCTTCAGACACATAAGTTGTGTCTTCTAAAATTATATGCTTTTGATGTGTTTGGACATGACATGTAATCTGGAATAATTAAATGATAAGAAATCTTAAAAAAAATTGATCTATGTGAAAATCTCTGCTGTAGAAAATAAATTTTCTCTAGGGATTTTGATGGTTTCTGAAATAATTATTATGTTTTAATATTTTATAATTTTGGTAATAATCATTCTATTATGAATTTTGAAGGTATTCTCTGTAGAAAATATTCAATCTGAATCTAAAAATATTTTTCTCAAGTAAATGTTTTGTTCTGAAATAAGTAAAATTTTTGTACTACGTTTTTTGTTTTTGAAATTAAATATATTTTGAGATAAATACTTTGTCTGAACATTGGTATATTTTGGTGAATAATTTATTTGCTCTGTATGTTATCTATTTGAATATTTCAATTAAATATTTTAATTTGAATATTTGAAATATGTATTTCAAAATGTTTTTGGCAAACATTTTGATTTGGAATATCTAACTACGAGGTAGTGTAGTTTTGATACACTGATACTGTATCATTTGCCTAAGTAGCTAGTACTATGTACCTAAGTGACTTATACTTGCCTTAGTGGATATACTATGATGTCTAAGTGGCCAATTCATGCCTAAATGGTTGTTATCGAGTCTGGACAACTCCACCCTTTGATTATGGTCCTGTTAAACTTTGGTATTTTTTTCTGAAAATATTTTGAAAAATAAATATGTTTTTGGTAAATAAATCTAAAGTGAAAATATTTTTGGTTATGTTATATTCTGAAAACTAAATGTTTTATCCAAGATATTTATTGAGTTAGTCTATATGATTATTTGTTGTTTGTCTTGTTTGCGAAGGATTTCGAAATATTTTTTTTTGAAATATTATTATAGTGTGTATACGTATATACACTTATATTTGCATATAATATTTTTGAAAGGTTTTCAAAATGGTTTTTGTGAGGCCTTGAGGCTGAAGCTCTTTTAAAGTAATATCCCTCATTGGATTCTTACCTCCTTCTTTTTCCTTGTTTATTTTTACTTCATCTTTCAGGTATTCTTGATAGCAGTCGTTCGATCTTCCGCGCTCAGTGAGGTACCCTTATCAGTAGTGAGTGCCATATTGTTCGGGCCCGAGTTTTAGTTACTTTTAGATGCTCCACACAAGGTAATGAGTTATGGATTTGTATATGATAATAAAATAGTTAATTGTTTTTAACTATATTTATTTATTCAGTATTTGATGGCATAATTATATTTTATCATTATTTGAAAATATTGTTTTCAAAACTTATTTTCTGCTAAAATATTTTAATATGACTAATAAGCCAGTTAATAAAAAAAAAAGAATTTGGGTATTTGTTCTGTTCTCCGCGACTTGTGCGAGATGGATTGGGTCGGTTCGCCTTATACGCCGATCATAATTCGAAAACGGATCGTTACAGCCAAAGAATTGATCCTTTTTTAAATTATTTTATTTGTTTTTAGTGATATCGAAATTGTGATCCCTTAACGTAAGAGTTTCCTCTCGTGTGTATACAATGGAGAGTAGCTGTTCCCAGGGCATTTTGACAACTATAATGAGACTTTGTCTACAGTTTGAAAACATGACACGACTTTTTTTTTACTGTTTTGTCCTTGTTTCGATGTTGTTACTATGCTATTTTACTTCGTGCTTCGAATAACGATGTCGATTTATATTTTAGATTGCATAGTAGCATACGTTCATCCCAAGGGGAATAAACAGGTATTGTAATTTATATACACTGTTAGATAACTTCAAATTTCATGTTGATTAATGTTATTCCTTATTAAGATAATACATTTTATCAGCTGAATTATATAAATTAATCCATATATAAATGTAATAATAAATGTTTCGTCTTCACAATAGTGTCATCATATCTCGCAATAAATATTACAAAAGCACTTGATTTGCACTACATTTCAAGTAATTGACCAACTGCATAATCACACCATTGCTTTCTTTCCAAAAATAAGATCAAAGAATTTTGAGAGGTATTGTAGCCTAGTAATTGACCAACTCCTCAGGATTGCTAGATATCTGGATTTACATTCAGGACCGAGAACAGCTCTATTATTGCTGCAGACTTTGGAGTATTTTCCTCGTCCTCGACACAGCCTGGAAGGATTTAGAAGGATCATACCTGGCTATCAAATTGATAACCCAGAACATAAGTCGAGTAAATGCAAACCGGTCTTTGCTGCAGATATTAAGGATCTGTTGAAAAGAGATTGCGAAGTTCAGGTCTGACATGTATACCGTGACTGCAATAGAGCCGCTGATCGTCTTGCAAGAATGAACTCTGGACTTCAACATGGCATGAATAATTGGAACCAACCACCTGGAAGTATGACACAAGTTTTGTAACATCATATCTCAGGGCCACTAGTTCCCGATTGTGTTGCAATCAATCAGGCTTTTGGCCTCTCTTGTTAAAAAAAATTGACAGAAGACTCCTGGTGTTTTATATCAACGCACCTATTTTTCTGAAATTGTAATATTCCATTGAACACTGAGAAACAGAGAGGACGGGAAAAGATGGTTTGGACAGAAAAACTGGCTTTCTGGCAGGTCAAGTAAAACTTCCAGTTATTTGGAATTGATTATTCAATCAAACACAAAGAGCTATCAGAAACTATAATGTTTCAATCAGACAAAAACATCATAACACTTTGCTTGAGGAATTCCTAGGCCTCCATAATGTCCTACAATCGCAAACTAAGCACTAATAGATACAGTAATTACATTTACCCAACTTCAATACCATAAAAGCAAAATGTGGAGCTACTGGTGAAAAAAAAGTACGGACAGAACTTTTGAACTAATACTTCTTGAATAATTTTATATGATAATTAATAGAATGAGTTGCTCTAACATAATATTTATGTATATTTGGATTATCAAATTGCATTCGAATGAGCTACTACAACAAAATAATGATAACGTACAAAAAAGACATCAAGAGCATTTTCCTCGTCGGTTTAAAAATTATGATTAACATAATCAGTCGTTTTTGCTTCAATTCTTATTTGAAGGACAATTAAGGAGAGACATTTGAATAACCAGAAGAAATGAAGTTATATTATGCCATGCATCATAAAATAAAGCTTGAACAATCATTGAAGCTGAAGAAAATTACATAACGACTTCTAAATCTATTGACAATCTTTTGGGATGGTTGCTAAGTAATAAAAATACCAATTTTGATGATGATTTGTGTTAAAAAATGAACCTCTGTCTGTTTTGATGAATATTTGTGATGGATAGATGGTTCAATGTGTTAGGATTAATGATGGATCATATTTGATTGAGTTAAGATGGATTAAAGTTACTGTTTATATGAGTGGCATGTGTGTCACTAAATAATGGACACGTCCCCATTCTTTAACGCATAAGGATGCGAGTCAGGGCATTAGGGACTCGAGTCTCGTATTGTAAGCTTGCATAAATTAATCCGGTAAGTGCTTAAGTGTTTTAGATGGGCGCTTAATGATGTATTATGATCCCATCAGAGTCTAAAAAATGTGTAGATGTGATTAATTTATTTAGTTAGATGGTTCTATCAATGCGATAATTCTTCAAAGAATGTCCCGCATCCAATACGGGAGGTATAGGTAAGTAGTTAGATATATTGGCTGCATGTTGTTCTTTTAACTGTCTAAATTAAACATAGTGCTACAAGTGAATCTCTAGGAAGAGAAGAGAAAATTGCGAAAGTGAACATGATAATACTAATATCGTACTATGATCACCTGTCACCATACCCTATAGTGGAACCAAAAAAAGTTTCTAGAGGAGGTGTATAGAGGAAACTAAGGATGAACAAAATTCAAGTTTAAGCTAATTAAAGTAATCTAGAGGTTAATTATTGGTATCTTTCTTTACGATTTGACGAGAGTTAAGTAATCGAGAACCCAACAGTCGGAGTACATTATAGCTCGTACAATTGTACACACATAAGGAAAGTGAGTAGTGCAATTCACACACAACTCACTAGTGATATCAATAAAGTGAACGCCACTAAAAATGGTGATAACTTGCAAGGTCTAGCTATCTGTACACTGAATGAGTGGAATGATCCACACTTAATTATAGGGAAAGATAACCCCAACAATCTATTGGACCTTAGAAAAGTGTAAATGTTCTTATAGTTAAAATGTGCTAAGCAAGTGTTGGTCAATGATCGTTTAAGAATCTTATTGAGGATATAAAATGGGTACAAGTGTAAGACGGAAGAGATTTATAAAATGTAGACAATCTATACATGCGAGTGACTATAACCTTAAAGAATAAACAAATAACTACTAAGTGATTGAAATATTAGTCCTTTAGAAACTATAAGAAGTATCAGCATTCAATAAGCGATATCCATAAATGTGAAGAAGTCTTTCAAATTATTTTACTAGTTAGTCGATCTGGTAGGTCTGATGTGTTAATTGAATCTTTTAGTCTACAGATCGATCTTACATAATCCTAGCAAGTTTTCCCTCTCCATTTGTTAGACCTTTCAGAAATAAATAGTTCATTCTTGGTTAATCGTGTGAGTTCCTACAACTTGGCCGGCAAAACTTTATAGATGTGGTTGTCAACTAGGTTTAAAACTGCTATTACTTTTTAGCTCAGGCTGCATTTCCTTCTTGTATTATACTATCACCATAAATTAGTTGCTTTGCGCTATTATATTTTCTTCCTTTGAGCAACTCCTTTTATTAATCTTCATTGAGCTCGTCTCATTCTTCTTGTTATATTACCAGGTCTGAAGGAGTCATCATCTATAGCTGTTGTGCTTAGACTAATCCTTCTACAGGCAAATGCCATTCATTCATGGCACCCAAGTAACTATAGGGTGTAGATACATTCCATGAATGACTGGATTTTCGGATTGACATTTCTGAACTTTCTACTTCCTTTACTAGTTATCAGACTATTTTCATCTTATACTTCTTGTAGTTATAGAATATTTTTATCTTACACATCTTGTAGTTATATTGATTAAGAATTTCCAATTGGTAAGGGATTGATATAATAGGGATGGTAAGGCCAAGGTGTATGTGGGTTGGGGCCGAACTTTCAGATTTGGTTAGATCTATACCTCGGTTATCGTCCAGTCAAATCATAACACCTGTACTCATATCTTGTCAAGTCATAATACACTAGTTGAATAGATAAGAGTACAAATAATACTCGGCATGTTGGGTATCAATGACATTGCCAAACATAAGAAGAAACTTCCAATAAAGTCTCAATTGCAGTAAAAAGATAACGCAATATTTGCAACCTTTGCAATTTATGACCGAACATTTAAATCTTAACTATGATATCCATCGTCACACCTGGATAATCTCTCATGATTATTGAATCGGATCGCCTTGTTGTATTTAATAGCATTGGAAACTTGTCTTGTGAGGATGACATGTCTTATATTAGTCTAGTTATTCAGGTCAGTTGTTCTCTTCTGTAAAAGTAAGTTTAGGAATTGTCATGTTAATTTATTAGGTGAATAGCGAATCCCTCGAGCTGTTAATTCTCGCAAGGATGAGTGTTTTGCTTGTATTACCTCTTTCAATTAATGAATCTCCAGTTCTTAGTAAAAAAAACACGAAAATATTTGTTTACTCTAGATGCATGTTACCGCTAATGCACCAAACAAGTAATTGAGTAACACGTAAAATAGTGTCCTTACTATTAGAGCATGTCCGTACTTATTGTCATACTCATTTATCTATGTGGTACATAAGTAAGAACATACATCAAGTGTAAACAAATAGCTTTCAAAATTTAAATTTTGTAATTTTTATCAATTTTGGTGTATCTTTTGAAAGATTTATTAACTTTATATCCAACTTCCAAAAACTTATCAATTATGACTTTTGTTGGTCGATGATTGAAAAGGTTCATTAAATAATGACGTGATTTATTAAATCCAAGCATCATGATTTATCAACAAAGAATTCATCCAATATAGTTTTTTCATAGGTATTTTTTATATATGTTTTTGGTATATTTTGGTGTAGCATGAATTACTTTTTGTATATTTAAAAAAAATTGGTATCATATTTTTCCAATATTTTATGGCGTTTTCAAACCTTTTCGCAAACAAAAGTTAAAACCGTATTGTTACATATTTTTTATATTTCTGTATTTATGTAAACTTTACAAGAATCAAACTTTACACTTTAAAAATACAGTTAGCCTGGAAGTGTGAGGGTCCACAATATATTTACTGTTTTAAGTTTTAAATATTATAAATATATCACCCAAAACTAATATTAGTTTAAGTTCATAAATTACAAGCATACTAACGAAAATTTCATGTATGTTGTGAGCAATGTGCACACATGCATATTTCATGCTCCAACTGAAAAATTTTACCAGTATCGGATACCAGTTGAATACCACTTGAATAATAAAGCAAAATTTTATTAAGAAGGATAAAAACTGAGTAAATAATGTTTTAATACTATTTTCAAACCAAAAATAGTTTGTGCCAATATCATCCAAAAAAATAAATGCCAGTTGAATACTACTTGATTACATAAAAATATATAACATGGATATAGTTGAAAACTGATGAAATACTATTCAAATACTGTTTGCATACCAAAATAACAATAAAAAATATCTAATCAAAAAAAATAATATTCTATGAATTTGAATGGATACAAAAATAATAAAGATTAAAAACTGGTTGAATATCATTAGAATATTGATTAAATACAGGTGATGTGCAAAAATATGTAAGAAATCAAAAATCATTTAATAAATACAACAACATTTGAAAAACATACAAAAAATGGAAAAACTGAATAAAATATTCAGAAATATAACAGTTTGACCACGTGTTGACCACACAGTCAAACTGTTAACAACGCTTTGACCAAACTATTTCAGCCAATGAGAGATAGTACAACCAGAGTACAGAGTAATGTTCTCTGTTGACCATCGAAGAACGAGTACATGTGGAGTACAACCTGAGTACATATAATATTAATGAAGGCTATGTTGGCCAGTAAGACTGAGTATAGGCGGAGTACAACTAGAGTACAAACTAGTATTATGAAGGCTCTATTGACCATCAAAGACCGAGTACATGTGAAGTACAAGCCGAGTACAAATAGTGTTAATGAAGGCTTTGTTGACTAGTCAGATCGAGCATAGGTGGAGTACAATTAGAGTACATACTAGTGTTATGAAGGCTCTATTGACCATCAAAGATCGAGTACATGCGGAGTACAACCCAAGTACATATAATGTTAATAAAGACTCTATCGACCAGTAAGACCGAGTATAAGTAGAGTACAACTAGAGTACATGAACAATAAGTATTCAAATTAATCGCCCTCCGAAATTGTAAATACATTCATCATATTTAGAATATAAGTTTGATTTCATGCACGCAAGTTGTAATATCCCGTACTTTCCAATTATGATCCCTATAGTTTTTGAATACGTTATAGAGGACTTTGGGAATACCAATGGATGGTGAATGATGTAATTATGTTAGGTTGTATGTTGTTAAGTGTTAGAAATGATCCGGGATGAGTTCGGTAATAAGAGAAGTCAAGAAAGGAGAAACAAGGCTTATAACGCACGTAGGTACAAGGATAACGCACATTATGACAGTCTAACGTACGTAAGATTCAGGCTAACATATGTTAGGCACTGTTTTTGCAGAATACGTATTTTCAACGATTGACGTACGTGTGCTGGGTTTCCATGATGATTCACGTACGTGAGATGAACAGTCACGTACGTGAGGTCGAGCCTGATGTGTCCAGAATTGATTTTGAACCCCGATAATGTACGTGAGATGTCTATACACCTACGCAAGGGTACCCTAACGTACGTGAGACATATATTGACGTACGTGAAGTGTGTTTCAGACGCCTTTAAAGCGTCGAACAAACCCGATTTCCTCATTTTCTACACTCTCAACTCACTCAAAACTCTCTCAAATTGTCTGGGACTTCAGAGCTTGGTTCATCCATCATCCATAACAATTTTAAGAGGTAAGATTACAACTCTTTCTTGGATTTAATATCTCTTTCATGCATGAATCCATCAAATCCGTTTTGACCAAATAGGTCTAGGGTTCGGATTTTTGGATGATTCTGAGTTAATGGATGCTAAGGGTTGTTAGATTAGAGTTTATTGAGGTTAAAGGAACATGTTTCAAGCCTTGAATCTACAGATTAATGAGTTATTGTGTAGGCTAAGGTTAGGTTATGTTTTGATGATTTTTGGAGCAATTTGGAGTTTGTTTGATGGAATTGATGATTGATTAATGTTTATGAACATGTTTAGGAGCAATGTGGGTGATTGGAAACATTGGGTAATGATCGGATTGAAAGTTCGGTATTTTTTAGAATAAACTTTAGGTTCGACATTTTTTAAATTTCTGAAAAATAGAAGCTAGATTTGTAATTTCATAAACTTGAGATCCATAAATGTACTT
>CAODLS010336794.1:0-24049 GCA_948243855.1 Flueggea neowawraea
TTAAAGGTCCAAACTTTACAAGATTTTTGCACCTCTTTACTCATGAGAGTCCTGGGTATGATCCTGTTAACAAGAAACAGGAAAGAAATGAGCAACAATGCCTATCAAAAACCAAATAAATGAACTTTTTGAAGATTGATGATTGTACCCAAGAACATTGCATCCACCATGATGAACAGCTTGAGAAACCAGACCCATAAGTCCAATGTTTCCTCCTCCATACACAAGGTCCAATCTTCTTGCCACCTTCAAAAACATGTACACATAACAAAGAAAAAGATGAACCCTTTTCTTAAGTTGCAGAGAAGTTTCAAAGCCATGAAAGAGATAAAGGTGTGGACTTTTTTTTTAGCAACCCGTACCAGTTCTTGGGCTAGTTCTATGGCAGAATCTCTGTAGCAGTCTCTCTTCCCAGTACTGCTACCACAAAACACACAAACTCTCTTGAATCTTGACTTCACCACTATCTTCCCCTCCATTTCAATTGTCTTCCCTTTCGAAAAATATTTGGTGTATTCTTGATTGTTTAATTCACAATTTACAACAGAAAATGAAAGAGAGAGAGAGAGAATGAGGAGTGAATATATAGAGCGCGTGGAGGATTGTGCAACAAATAGAACCGAAGGAGAAAAGGTACGGCCAATATATAAATCTCTTCATTGGGATTCGTCTTAACGATTTAATACTTTATTTTTAATTTATTCATGTTTAAATATAAAAATTAAAATTAATTGGCCGAAACATAAACAAGTCCTTTAATTTATATTATTTTTTAATTAAACTCTTAATTTCTTAATTTTTTTAATAATTTTTTAAATTTATTAATTTTATCTTATTAAATTTAAATTCGTTAAATTCGCAACAATTATTAAAAAAATTAATGATATATATTCTAATTTGCATATTAATACTCATTTCGTCTCATAAATATAAGTAATAATATTTTTTACATAAATTAAAAAAATTAGTTAAATTATTAATTTTATTAAATATTTTTAATACTATTTTTATAACTATTTAATAATAATTAATAATATAATTTATTATATATTTATATATAAATAATATATAAAATATAAAATATATATTAATATTAAAAAATTAAATTTATATATTAGGATAAATATAAAAAAAATATGATATATTTTTATAGAATGAAGAGAATAATAATTTGAATGAATACAAAATAGAGAGAGATTGGAAAATTAGGAAGTGTGAGAGATATCAAAATGTTAAGGACAAAAAGGGTCAAAGAAACAGACAGAATGGCCAGTCTCTGGAGTCACCCATTGCTTACACGTGGCAGAATATGATGCATTTATTATAAAGGTTTCATGTAAGAAAGGCATTATCCAATCTGTGGCTCACTGGCTCCATAGGCCATCTTTAATTGCAGTGCAATCATGCTTTGGTGGCTTTAATACGTGTACTACCACCCTGCATTAATTCATGGTTTGTTTTTTATGTTTTTCTCAGCGGTGTAACAAGCCGAGCTAACCTGAGCTCTAAAATATATAGAGTTCGAAAACGCTTTATGTTCATGTTCGCTTTTAGCTTTACACCTTATTTGAACTCAGCTCTTTATAAGATTGAAGAGTTCATTAGACTCAAACTCGGCTTTGGAAAACCTTGTTTAAGACTAATCGAGGTTGGCTTGATAAAATTTAATCAAACTTATAATCAAACTCGGCTCAATTAAAAGCTCAAGCTTGTCAATAAAAATTACTCCTCTTTATCAATAAAATTTTTTGAAAATAATGGTTTGTCCATGATAGATAAACCGAATCTGGTCGGTCAAAATGTGAAACAAGACCATGAAACGAGACCAATTAGCGAGCTCAATTGAGTTGGGAATGAAATGGGCTCGTAAGGCCTGTTGGCCTTACGAGCCCATTTGGTGGCTTATATAAGAAGAATTCTTCTTCTTCTTCCTCCATCAACACACACACATAAGAGAGGAGAGAGAGAGAGTGATTTCTCTCTCATTGAGAAGAAGAAGAAATCGTTCTTCTTCGTCCCACCGAGTCCTGCACAGATTCGCGTGGCATCTAGACTGAGAAAGAGACGAATGCTTCCGTCGACAACCCGACAGTGGTTCTCTCGCGAGACCAATATGGAAGCTCGATCCTGACTTCGTTGTCCACTGTTGGTTGGATCGTTCTTCCACTGAAATCGAGGTTAGTAAGTCGAACCAATTAATTATATTGTTTATTTGTTAAACTGGTATTCGATTCCTTCATTGATATCAAAGCCAGCGCGAATTTTTTGAATATGTTTTGAAAATATTGTTGGTATCTATCTGGAATGTCTGTTACATTTTTGTTGCATTCGACTTTATGTCCCAGAAGTTGTTTTTGGTTAAAGTTCGTTGAAATTCAAATTCTGAAAGTTGGATTTTGGAAAATCTGACAAAATATTTGAGATTAGCGACCTCAAAAACGTTACCCGGCCAAATTTCGTTGCGAAATTTCATCGGAAATGTCGTTAAAAAGGTGAAAACCCAATCGAAAATACTGGGTGAGAAGCTTCCAGATGATTTTTTAATCTGATCCATTAAGGCTGTGTGGCATTCTCTTATTGGTTGCACATGACCCAATCAGAATGCGCTACATAGCATAGGTGGCAAGTTTTCATTGGCTGAATGAAAACACTTAGACCACTCAAATACCGACACATGTCATAGACTTGACTAGTCAACCTTGACTGACCAAAACGTGGACCAATGACACGACAACACATGGCAGAATGTTGCCACGTTGCTCAATAACGTGTTGGACACGCCATCAATGTGGTCCATTTAGGAGCCGACACTACTGAAAATCGGGCACGTGTCGGAATGTGAATCTGACACGTGGCTTCACAACACACTGACACGTGGCTCTTTTAGCCGTTGACATGTGGCGAAATAGGATTGTTGCGCGTAGGGCCTCGTGATGCGCTAGTGGCCTTGTGTTAACGATGCGTGCTAGCTCAACGTGGTGCGTGTGAGCGCATGCCATGTGTCCCAACCACCAAAATTGTCAAGTTTTCAGCAGAATTAAATTTTGGATTTTTTTGGAATTTTTCACAATTTTTTGAGTATTAGAACTATTTTTTTCTAATTTTTTGAGTGCCAAAAATATTTTAAAAATTGTGAAAAATGTGTTTTCTACCAAAAATTATTTTAAAAATTAGTTTTTCAGAATAATTGCTTTTAAAAACGTGTGAATATGGTTATCATTTAAGAAAATTGGGATCAGATTCCAATTATTTGGATACGTATATATTTATTTTATTTGTAATTTATTACAAATAAACGAATGAGATAAAATATATTGCATTGAACGAAGTGAGAATTAATAAAAAAATTGCACAACTCCCGAAGTGAGTATTTTGAAAAGATGGTGGTCATAATGAGAATAAAATAATTGTGTATTATGTGCTTAAAGGTGATGAATGTTCACTTACTTCATAAAGGATTATAAATTATCATCACCAGTATTGGTTAAATCATTGGTCCATGCTAGAATTTCGTAGAAATATGATCCTCTAAGTGTCTTTGATGGCCATTTAGAGATTCTAGAGAGTGAAAACGTTTTGAAAATTGGTATGTCAAATATTACTCTATGATCGCGAAGAGAAATCATGAGAAATAAGAGATCCACTTTAAGGTTGTATGATTAATAGAATTAATGATAAGTTGGCCCCACAACTTAACGAATTCTATTGTAACACTTTGGAAAAAGTCTGTCGTGTATTTTCCATCATGTATCCAATTGGCAGATATATGCTTAATACTATATTCGTGTAGTATTATGATCGGGAAGGGATAATTTGTAAGCATTATTTGTGTGTTGATGCTACTCAATGTTGATATATGAATATTAACATTGAGATCAATTGTTTGGATTACATGTTGGTCCAATAAATGATGCTGATTCCATTTATTATTTTGGCTTACTGTTGTGATGATTTGTCTTAATTTAATATGCAATATTTTTTGTACGTTGAATATATTGTCCAATTATTAAGTTTGCCTTAATAATTGAGATGACCAACATGGATTCTCTAAGTCATGTGGATTTTAAAAATGAATCTAAATAGTTATTATTTACTATCTATAAAATTAACTATATTATAGTTAATTATTAAGACCAAGATGGTAAATGTGCATCCAGTGTACGCTTCGATTCAAAACTTAATAAAACGTTATACTAGTTTAATCTTTGGTTGGATGGTAAATATAGGTGTATTGCTATAAATTACTTATGTGCAACTATGTCTTATTATTTGTATCGATCACTGCTTTAAAAGTCAATTGAGGCCGAGCCATACGAGGACGTATGTTGAGCTATGTTGCACTTAGGCGGCAACAATCGTAAATCTTATATTATGAAAATTTAGCTTGTACTCTAAGAGCAAAAAGTCAGTGCCCTATTGAACTTGGTTATGGCCGAATTCAAGGAGGAGTAGAATATCACTCAACACATTTTGGACCAAAATGTCTATGAGACATGGAAGTAAGAAAATTCCACCATATCCATCGTCTTATGAGTACGAAGGATGATAGATTCACTTGGCTATTTTCCAAGTATCAAGGTGCATTTTTTTTTGTAAATTACATTTAAGGAGCAGTTAGTTGGCGTGATACTAAATTAGCTCATGGACTTTGACCATTTACACTACTGATACTTGTTATAAATGTCCTAATCATACAAGTATAGACGTGAGGCCTATATAATTAGAGATCTAGTAATATTGGTCAGAAATTAATCAAGGACGAGGTCCAACAATTGTTATCCACTTCTTCCTTGGAAGGTAGAAGCAATTCAAGTTGCACTTAACCCACACTTATCTCAAACAAAAAATCATGAGAAATTTGACAATGTCTTATTCTATTGGATGAATTCCAATACAAAGGCAAAGGAAAAAGGTTTAAGAACCTAAATCTTTAAGAAGTGGAGACTAGACATAATTTTGAGGAAATTCTTGAATGTGAACAACATTAACATTTTACAAGTAAAATGTTAACGACCAAAGACACATCACATGTGGGAAGATGCACCTTTGAGGGTATGTTACTCAAACTCACGCAAGTGAGGAGAGTTAACCTTTTCTTAATTGAATTTCGTTGTTATGTGACGATTAATTCAACTTCAAGGATCCTCGTAATGAATTTTAGGCATGACTTCATTAGATATCAACTAGTTCTAAGGTGGAACAAGTTGAGTGTGCAAGGAACAACTTGATAGTGGGAGTTTAAGAATTTAGCATGGGTGATAAACTGAATTTTTTATTAAATTAGATTTTGTCTCGAACTTATTGAAGTTTGCCTTCAATTTGTGTTCTAACAATAATGGTATTTGTTAGAACATGTTTGAGTGATGACTACTTTGGCACTAAAAGTGGTTTCTTAGTTAAGGTGAAGTACCTAACTATTGAAAAACCTAGTTTTCATTCAATTCTACTGCATGTGGTGATGAGGGATTATTTGAAGTTAATGCGTTCAACTCAACCACATTGGCAGAATCGAGTACATCGATTAGGTTAAGTTGGAGTATTAGGCAATTTTGTAAGTTTAGATTGTCTAATTGCTAGCATTAAAAACAAAGGAAAAACTAGAGAGGAAACCATTTTTGAAATGCACTTAGAGTGAAATACACATTGTTATTAATCCACTTTTGATGTTTGACATAAAAAAGAATAAGAGGGCAAGGATAAGGCCTACTACTTCACCACTCATGTATATATGATTACAAAAAGTATGATCATATGTATTTGATTTCACATAAGTACGAATCAGTGCTTACTTCTTGCTAGTCAAAATGAGAATCAAATAAAGTTTTATGGTTCGACTTAGGTCATGAACATCTACAAGGATGAAACCAAAGCTTTGAGTGATGAAAGGGAAGTGAACATTAGATGTTTGTTCCTATACTCTGCAAATGATTAGCATAGCGGATAGGAGAAATATCGCTCTCCTCTATATGGTAAGAACTATGATAGCGAATGCCACAACATTCAAAATCCATATACCCTTTAAATACATTACTTATACAACTCTTGAGTTATGGATTGGTCGAGCGTATGACCTAAACCACCCAAAACTAAGAGATGTATTGCCAATGTCTACGATACCTTGGTTGAAAACACCAATAGGCGAAAGGTGTTAGATACCCTGTTGTGTTAAAATGACACATTAGTCGTGGGCTAATGAGAAATTAGCATCGTAACGAATTATAAGAAGTCACATTCTTAGGGAATATATTTCTTAACTGGAATAAAATGAAAAATATTTCACTTTATTTGAGACATATGAAATAAGACCCTCAGGATCACTCTATCCGAGTGAGAGAATTCTTGAAAAGGATGAGGAATGAGGAAGAAAGTTGGCTAATGTAAATAGGAAAATTACATCATTGGATTTTAAAATCTCAAGGGATCGATATAAACTAAACGATTGTTATCTCTTTCTCTAAAAGAGATGCATCGAAAAGTCTTAAAACGATTCAAGGTTTTAAAATCTCAAGAGATTGATCCATCAATACAAGTGATTGTCATCTCTTTCTTCGAGAAGGATGCATTTGACTAGATCGTGAAATGATTCAACTTTTATCTCATCTACCTTAAGCTTGTACGGATGTTCCTAATCCTGACTTTAGTGGGATCAAGATTCCTATTTTCCAGTAGGAGTAGGGAACTTGATCCTAGTGGGAGTTCCTATATGAAACTTGAACCCAGTCGGACCATTTTATTCCTACTTTCCAGTGGGAGTAGGGAATTTGAACCCAGTGGGAGTATTTCGAAAATGCATAAAACTAAAAGGGATAAAGTCTCACGATGACATTTTTTTCGCTAAATGAATCTATCGTGATCATTTTAGTAACCCCACAAGTCAAGGATGAACCTATGTGTATGTTAGAGATTCATTTATCCCAATAGAAGTTATATAGATTAAGCAATGGAAGTGAGAATGACATTTGAAAGATTGAAACATGTTTGAGAATTAGTTAATCTACCCAAATGGTAAGCACCCATTGGAGTCAAATGGATACGTGAGTGATAGATTGTGTAAGACATCCATAATTGCTAAAGAGGATTTAGTCAACAAGATTTAAAAGTTCATATTGTTGAAAGATTTACCTTCATCAAATAGACTTTGACATTTGGGCTAGTTTATATCTCGACCTACATCAATTAGTGTAGAGACTCCTTTTCTCAGTAGATAATTTGGATTAGAAACCTATATGGTTTAATCTAATGATTTCATCGTCCAATTTTTAATAGAGAATTTGGAGTTGAAATTCATAAGGTTTAAACTCATGGTTTCATTGTCTAAGGTACGACCTTAGACATTTTTTGAGAGTGATGGTATATTCATGTATGTTATGATAATGCCAATGTGAATCTTGTCATTCTGACCTAGTGTGAACATCACACTTTTAGCTAGAAAAGTCTAGCATACTTGAATGACTCCAAAGATTGGTCGAGATCTAACTTTGAGATTCTTAATAAAGGTTAACCTTAGAGTCAAACTCCATAAGATCGTTCAAGTAGATTGTTGTACCTCTTTAAGTAAGATGGATCATCAAAGTACTTGAATGATTCAATAATGTAGAAATGCATAACCTATAAATACCCCGTGATTAAGAGCAAGTCTCTTAGTAAATACATGTGTCCATAAATGTATGTGAGAGAAAAAACATGTAATTAATGCTCCTCAAACAAATGTCATATGAATGTCTTTTGTAATATATAGTACATGCGTTGATTATAAGACTGTATCTTGTAGTACACAGGTTTGTACCTAAGTGTGTACAATGCCTAGAGTTTGCTATGTTGTCAAGTTAACTAACAAATAATAATCCAACATATAAGAAGCATGTTGGAAAGCAGTGAGCAAGATACTTGGATGGTTTAAAGGCACTGCAATGTATTGTGTTATCGCTAGGGCTTGTGATAAAATAAGACACAATTGCTAGTCGAACAAGTGATGTGGATGAGAGGGACGTCCATGTCTGGTTATGCGTTCTTGTTTGGAAAAAAAGTCACTCCACGTAATAGTGAGGAACACATATATATGTGTGGCAAGAGAAGCTGAGACCATAGCTTCATTAGCTGCAGTACAATGAGAATGTTAGTTATACAGTGGAATGGTAAATTTAGCACTAACCACCTAAAGAATATATGACAATCATTAGTGACAGTCGGCCTCGATAACTTAAGGATCAAAAAGATCTTTTTATAAGTCTAAGAAAATGAAGATCAAGTATCATGTTGTGAAAGACTTGGTTGTACAAGGATAAGTGAATTTGTGTACAAGTTTCACAAGGAGAAGTAAACTTGGATTTTAAGTCCATGTGAGACGTGATTATATATCTGTTAATAAAATCCCATAAGGAATAAGTTCCTTAAGACCCGCATGGCACATAAAGTGTGTAATCCCTTAACATATGATCTTTAATAAGATCATCGTGAGCAATACACGAGCACAAATGTTGAGAGTTGATTGTTATAACGTTGAGTGTGAAAGCATGTTGGACAAAGAAGTAACCCACTCACACGGGTGTTTACCTTAGTTTTTCCAGTTCGTTGGGGGAAGAACTAAGATGAGACTGGTTTTGAACATAGTGAGAGATCTAGAGCACATTCATAATCAAGGGGCTGTCATGCATTTTACAAATGTGAGTTCATTGTAAAAGGCCAAGAAAATTCGTGTGAAAAGAGACATACGTCATAGGATAAATTCCTATGCCGATCATCAAATATCAGATGTTAAAGTTGAGTGACTTTTAGCATATTCTGTCGTAAAGTCAGAAGTAATCCTGTTAAGGTGCAGATTAAGGTTAGATGGCAAAATGCATCGTAATCGAAGCTTCTGTGTGTGTTGACAATGTTGTATAAATATGCGCTCCTTCAAGGGAAGGAAAGAATACCACAACATATGATCATACTATGTGTGCTATATATACAATCATAGGGATGGAAAAGATTAATAAACGATCTCACTTTTCCTAGTGTGAGACCCTGCAGCGAACATGTGGTTCTCGGTACTACCTACCCTTAGAACCCCTAACACATTCAAAACGTGTAGTTGAGTTTGACTACCTTAGCTTCGCATTAATGGCCATGATTTATTCGACCAAGCGTGTCAAGCTGGGCAAGTAAACTTGGCTATGTGAATTGTTTGGTGTAAGAGGGAAGTTCGTTTCTAGACGCATTCACACTAGTATCAAAAGTTTACTTAACGCGCTCTCATGTAGTCTGTCACATGATGTGTGAACTTTGAGTAAAGTTTTTGTGAGATCAAAAAGTTTGAAAGCAGCTATTGTGTGGTTACGAACTAGAGGAAGACATACGTTCCAGCAAATTGTGCTACTATTGCATACACTTTGGCAGAATGTAGCTATTCTGTAAGAAACGCCTTTTAGCAGGATTGAAATATGAGCTGTTATATATCCCTAACAAGAGTATAACAATTATGCTCTTATCGTATGCTAGTCACGCTGTCTATTTGCCTGTATGACGAAAAGATCAAGCATAGTTATGTGAGTGCTAACTATGTTACATGATGATGTACCATACCATTATGTGCGAGTGGGAGATGTTGAAAATAGCAGTCCGCCCATAACTGGTGAACGGAATCTGGTCGGTCAATGTGTGAACCAATACCGTGCACCGAAACCAATTAGCGAGCTCGATTGAGTTAGGAATGAAATGGGTCCGTAAGGGCCTCGAGCCCATTTGGTGGCTTATATAAGAAGAAGAATTCTTCTTCTTCTTCCACCACCACCAACATAAACACACATAAGAGAGGTGAGAGAGAGAGAGAGAGAGAGAGAGAATTTCTCACCGAGAAAAAGAAGAAATTGTTCTTCTTCATCCCACCGAGTCCTCCACAGATCCGCGTGGCATTTAGACTACGAAAGAGACGAGTGCTCCCAAAGACAACTCGACCATGGTTTACTCGCGAGACCAACATCGAAGCTCGATCCTGACTCTGCTATCTGCTGTTGGTTGGATCGTTCTTCAGCTGGAATCGATGTTAATAAGTCAAACTAATTAATTATACTGTTTATTTGTTAAGCTAGTATGTGATTCCTTCAAAATTAAACAACAATAACAAAGAAAAACATTTTAACGAATTGACCATATATGTTAAATATGCATTCTTTATACATGCAATTAAGTTTCCGAAAAATGCCAATGAAACAAAAATCGATGCACTGGTAACTTAAAAACCGTTAACTAGCTTTCCTTCCATCCTAATCTTATACTAGCTACTAGCTACTTTTGTACAAAAATTAAGAAATGTTAGTTTAATTAGTAATTAAGTTTTATAATTTTTCCAATTATATTCGGACAATATATAATGTGTTTATCCCTATAATATTGGGAATAAAAGGAGTACAAATTAAGAAGACACAAGGATAACACAAATTGTTTGCACGAAAGTACGTTACTCAGAATCCTTCTCATTTTCGATGTTGAGTTATTTTGCGGGAAATTGAACCATGCTAGTGCTTCGTAAAGCATACAAGAACAGAAATTATGTCATTAGAAAAAGCTCCACATGAAAACAAATTACAAGCTACTTTTGCTTGAAGTTCTAGAACAGAATGAGAAATTTACTCTTGAAATTCAACATGGAATAGAACAGACATTATTCGAACTTTATTCACCATCTTTATGTGGAATTGCAATCTACAAAAGCTATATATAATTATATATGTTCACTATTTTTTTAAGTTGAGTTGTTCAAGTTGCACATAACGAATAAATTGTTAAATTAAAAAAATAATATTGTATACTTACATATGTATATTAATGATAAAAAACAAAAAATGTATGATTTTAGTGTGTATTCGTATATAATGACGAAGACAATATTATTTTCACCTAGGGGCACAGGTGAATGATGACACAAAAACTGATATTGACTTTATTGACAAATAAATAGATAATTATTAAATTAAGAGTTTAATTGTTTATTTTATAAGTTTAAGAACTTAAAAAATTATTATAATAAAACTATATATATAGAATCTTTAACTTTTATGAAAACTACATATTAGGATCTTGCCGATGCCCGAGGTCACGGGACCCCCTTCCCCTGTCCATGTTCGTATATATATCAAGTCCAAAATCAAGTTTGTTTGCAAGTTTATTATCATGATTTTTTGCAGTTTATCAACGAGATTGTTTATGAACCTAAATATTGAGCTTGTTCGCAAACTCACAATCAAACTTATTCCAAGCCAAATTTTGTAGCATTCAAACTTGTCTCACATAAATTTCGAACTTCAAAATTTGTTTGACATATTTATTATCGAGGAAGTTATAAACCGAAATGGGTTAGCCGAATATGTCAGGTGGCTAATTTCTGTTGAAGAAATTGTGGCCAATTTCTTGCACGAATGGATATATAGCCAAGTGCAGGTATGTAAATCAGACGGATCAGAACGCTCATCTCAAGACCACTTTATCATCGTCTGGTTTCGAGCTTTCTTCTGATACATACAATCAACACCATGCATCGTTAATTAATTAACTACGTGATTTAACATGTTGCTGCGCCCAAATCATCGTTTCTCCAGCTTTTCAGCTGGAATTCGGAGGTATTTGTTTGGCATAAATCGCAGAAAAAGCAGAAATTCGTCGATTTTCATTTATTGACTCTCTTTGATATGGATGCCAAGATAGTCAATGGTGCCACGTGTGCAATCATTTATGTTCACCTCCATGTTTAACACAACACTTAATGGACATTTTTATGATGGATTATAAATGAGTAATTTCTTTTACTATGATAAATGATATAACAAGCAATTATTCATATTTCGGTATATAATAAATACTAAAAAGTCAATAATTTGTGATTTTTAAGTGGTGTCACATCAAAAAACCATGTGATATTTGAATTGTTGTTAACATTTAACGTGATATTTAATGAGTTTGTTTGGAACGAATAACATATTTTGTATTTTGTACAGTTTTATAATAATTGCATAAAAAATAAATTTTTTTAATAAAATATTAAATATATAAAATGTTAAATGTTATCTTTATTAAAAATCCTAATAATTTTACAGAGGTTTTGAAAAATATAATCGTGGTTTTTTGGAATCTCATTTGTAATTTTTTATAATTTAAAACATAGGTAATATAAATACGGTAGTTTAAAATTGTTAAATTAGAGCTGTTCTTGGACTTATCATTGTACTCCTGTTATAATGTCCATATTCTTTTTGATCGGCATATAATGACCAGTCACTAAAAAAATACCTAACTAGCTTGAACTGTTTTACAACTACACTTTTTGCAAGACAAAGTGATAAAAGAGAGAGTTGTTTTAATTAAATACGTGACGTGATCCATATTGTAAATTGTAATTAGGAGTGGTTCCTGCTCTAATAAGATTCAGACATTGTCATTATCACATTAGACTGGTCTTAAAGCATCTTATATTTTAAGTGTTATTTAGAAGGTTTTTGGGATATCGGGTAGATCGTAGATAACAATTATTATTTAACATAAATTTTAACTACCCATTAAGAATAATATTATATTTTTAGGGCGAAATTTATGGCAATCCCTGAGAGTTGGTGTATTCTTTTTTTCGTCCACAAGTTTAGAAATTAGCCGTTTTGATTTCTCACTTATAACTCCGTTAGTTAAATATAGCAGAAATCTGACTTGACACATGAATTTATTAATTTTAATAATTTAATGACAAAAAAAAAACTCATGTGCCACATCAGATTTCCGTTATATTTGACTAACGGAATTAGGACCGAGAGACCGGAGCGGCTAATTTTCAAACTTGTAGACCATAAGGGAGAACATACAAAACATTAGGGACCGCCATAGATTTCACCCTATTTTTTCAGAAATTAGCCGTTTTAGTCTCTCATTTCTAACTCATTTAATTAAATATAACAGAAATCTGACGTGCCACATAGACATACTAATTTTAAGAATTTAATGACACAAAAATATACATATACCACATCAAATTTCCGTTATATTTGACTAATAGAATTAGGATCGAAAGATAGGGCGAATAATTTTCAAATTTGTAGGCCAAAAGAGATGATATACCAAATCTTAAGGATTGCCATGTATTTCGCCCTCTTTTTATAAAGTAACTTTATGCGGATACCTTATAATCAGACTTATATTGTATTGAACTTTCGTTATATTCAATGAAAGGAGTAATTTTCTGTTGCATATTCGATTATTTGAGGTATATAATTACAAAGGTTAGGGATTAGTGTTTTCATGAGATTCCTTTTGCAATCATTTCATAATTAATTAGAACGAAACCTGCAAGAAATCAACCAAATGAACAGTTAGGAATATAATTAAGATTATACCTTGTCCAACATAATTTGTTTAGGTCAAAAACCATACGTTGGTGCATGCATCTATAATGCAATGTTTCTCTATATTTAATTTGGATTGTTTATTTGAGATATATTGAATAGTAGATTATAAAAATAAATTATAAATTAATAAATTCGGCAGATTATATCATGAAAAAATAAAGACATTGATATCTTTTTAAAATATTCTTAAACAATTATACATGCTACTCTCACTATTCTGATATTATGTTTACATGTTGGTGTCATGATAAGATTAAGGATCTTTTTTTCTTTGTTTATACTATGATCTTTGTATCATAACACTTTTTTTTTAATCAATGTATGAGAAAAAGTGTTGTTCCAAACTCGATGACTAAGCCAAAGAAAAGGACATTTATCAGTCTATGTTCCTACCTTTAAGCACATAAATAGTTGGAAAATACCTAATTGATTTAACTTCTAGACAGTGGACATTCAATCTAAACCTTTCAACTTTAGTCCCTAAAATAAGTTGTCCATCATCCACGGAATTTCATGTGTCGCTTCCCAAACCAGCTCTTTAATTTTTTTTATAAAGAAAAAATTCATTCACAACAGATAAAGGGCTGATTACATTTTTATGGAAAACTTTATTTGAAATTACAGCTATAGGCTCTCAAAATTTAAACTACAAGTTATGTTTTCTGAATTATTACCCTGCTTTTTCTTTTCAAAATTATAAAAACATGATGTTTATAAATTGTCTGATTTTTTGTTTTATTTTTTATTTTTTTGTTTTAATTTTATTTTTATTTTGTTATATCATGTTTTCATTTGATTTTCAATTTTTTTTTTCAAAAATCAACTTCCTCTTGTTTGATTTCATGTGAAGCCGTTTTCATGTTGTTTCTTTTCTGTTTTCATTATGTATTGTAACATCTCACAAAAATAGGCAACTGAAACTAGCAGGTGAAGTTAGCAGTTGTGCAGTAGTGCTGTGTTTCCACATCGAATAAGTGAATATGGATGAAGATGCTTATAAGTATAAGGATCTGACTACTTAAGTAACTCAAACCTGAACTTTTGAGTTTAGTGATTGGAAGCCCATTAGTTGTTAGATGTTGTTTAAGAACAGCTGTGTGCTGATACCGGGTCGTGACAATTATGGTATCAAAGCTACTCCGCGTGTAAACTTGAACACTGGTGGGACAAACTTCAACTGATGGCGATGATGAGACAAACCTTAGGAGTTGAGTGAAAGTCCCTGAGTTTTGGTAAATCCCACATCAACTAGTTGGGTATAGGCAAATTCTACACCAACAAAATACGAGAGAGATTTTGGGCATTATGATTGGAAGTCCTAGCGATGAAGACTTTGCAAACCTATGGGGGTGAGAATTATAATATCCCACTAAAACAAGCAGCTAAAGCTAGCAGCTATGCAACAGCTCTGTGTTCTCACATCAAATAGGTGAATATGGATGAAAATGTTTATAAGTATAAAGACCTGACTATTTAAGTAACATAAGCTTGAATTTTTGAGTTTAATGGTTCGAAACCCATTAGTTGCCAAAAGTTGCTTAAGGACAATTGTGTTCTTATGCTAGATTGTGACTTGTATTCATTTTTTTTTCAATATGTTTGGTTTATTATTATTTTTACATATAGCTTGCTTTTTTTAGTTGAAAACA
Source organism: Flueggea neowawraea (assembly GCA_948243855.1). Taxonomy (NCBI): domain Eukaryota; kingdom Viridiplantae; phylum Streptophyta; class Magnoliopsida; order Malpighiales; family Phyllanthaceae; genus Flueggea; species Flueggea neowawraea. Next base: position 15,017 of record CAODLS010336794.1, read on the forward strand.
AAATAAAAACAAAAACTAGACCAAAACAGCAAAAAATAATCAATATATTTGACCAAAAAAAACTATTATAGAAAATCAAATAACAATAGAATAAAAACTGAAAATTCTAGGCCTCTCATGCCTATAACAAAGCATTTAGTTTTATTTTTTTTTACATATATCGTGTATTTTTAAGTTAAAACAAAAATAAAAATTAATTAAAAAATAACACATAATAAGTATCTTTAAAGAAAAAACAATAAAAAAATAGAATATAAGTAAAATATAAATATATATACTTGCTTGACTTGGTGAAGGGACTACACGAGCAGAATATTAAAATTTAGAGAATTGCGCTTATAATTTTAGAAAATGAAACTGTAATTTAATAATCGCAATAGTCTGGAAGTGAAATTTCCCTAGTTCATTCGAGTAATTTCTCATAAATAAATGGAAATATAGGCAAGCCTAAAACCTTGGCACATAATACTAAGGTCAAAACCCAACTTATCACAAGAGGCAATGCTTTGTGATTTCTGAGTAAATAGTGTCAGGATATATACACGCGGCCATCATCATAAATTACGAATTTATGGCGCACACTTTTAATATTTTAAGTAAAAATTTTAAAATTTTTAGATTAACTTCCAACATTATAAATTACAGATATTAAATCCAACAAAAGATTTAATCTTATTTAAAACTTATTTAGAATTTATTTAGTATTTGTTTATTGTATATTTATTTATAATTTATTTAAAGATTGTTTAGGATTTCTTTAGAATTATTTAGATTTCATTAATGTTTAAATATATAATTAATATATATTTTCAACATATTTAAGATTTGTTTATATTTCACAAAAATAAACACTATAAATTTGAAAATACGAAAATGTGTATAAGAAAAATTACATCATAAATTATTAATTGAGAGAGCTTAAATTTGTAATAAACAGTGCCATCCGTCGGAAGAAACATTAGAACTAACACGCGCGGTGTAATTTCTCTTTTTTCAAGTAATAAGCCCAACATTTAAGAAATGGGCTAGAATTGGAAAGACCCATCGGGCCTGAACTTCTTTCCTTTCTATCCTTTCAGTTCATCAACCCACCACTAGACTGAAAGCCACCGAACTCCAAACTTTTAGTCCAAACACGGCCCAATTGATTTGGAAACTCACTGCGAAAGCGATTCTAGTGGTGAGCTTATTCTTCTCCCTTTTTTCTTTTTTTTCCCCCACGTATAAAGCGTGAGCAATCATTTTCATTAGAGTATTGAGTCTATTGACAGTTGTTTCTCTTTCGAAATTAAAGTATTAACCGTTCTTTTTAGCTCTCAGAAAGTTTTTTTAACCTGTCTTACTCATGACAAATTTGTTTATTACAGACATATTTATTACTAAATCAATAGTTTAGTAAACATAATTTTAGCATATACAAAATTTCTTTCAAAAAGAAAGAATGCTATAGGAGAATATATGTAAATTTAGATATCTAAGTGTACAGTCTTGATAATAGCACAAAAGTGGCCGCGACAGGCTTGCTCCGTTGGTTGAGCGCCACGTTGGAATGCTTGACGTCCCAGGTTCAAGCGGCATTGGGTGTGTATGCGTTGTTTGTCTCCTAAGTAGGGCCGACAAAAAAAACATAGTGAACTACAATAACAATAAAATTTATAATTATAGAAAAAAATTGAAATAATAAATCATCAATACACTTGAAAAGATAGACAACGTATGGAAAAAAAAAATTTACTTGTATTCATATTTTAGACATCATGAATAGGTAGGTATACATAAAGAAATGCTCTAGTTTCCAAAAGTACAAAAAACACTTTTTTTTGAGACAAAAAGTACAAAAAATTTGATCAAACATACATAGTATTTGTCACTTTATACCCAACTTTCTATTCTTCCAGATTATTGAATCCATTTTTGCGTCGTGAAGGCAATTTCAAGTCACTTGACCTATCATGTGTGGTGCTGTAATTATATTATTCACGTACAGTTTGTCAAGATAAAGACTATCATTTCCATTCCCCATCATCACAAGGAGAGCAACCCTCTTGTGCAATATCAGTAATTTGGACTCCTGAATCATAGATCATTCCAGGCTTCCAATCTGCCGGAAGAACACTCTTTGCCCATATCCACTTTCCATCGTACCCTGCTGTCACCACAAATCTGAACTGCAATGCTCCTTCTGGAACTCTGCTCGTGTCCCACACCGCGCCGTAGTTTCTGCTTATATATCCCCAATTTGATGAACCAATCTGCAGCCATGATTTAGCAGTGGCAACATTAGATCATCGTTTCATTGCGTATGCATATGCATATGATAGCAGATTGTAGATTGTATAACAAGAAAGTAGAAAACTGATGTATATCTTTTAGACTTCGCCATATAATTTATCAATTTACAGTCTACCGTCTACAACTAATCTATCAAAAACAAACGATTGAGAATGCAAATGTTTGATTTGGCGTATTGAGACTTACCTTAGCCACATCAATTGCAACTATTTCAGTCTGACCACCTTGGTACAGCACTTTAACAGCCAAGTAATTTGGCCTTTTACTTGACTCTTCCACTCTTACAGCCAAATTCTGGCTCTTGTATTCACAAGGTACCCTGTTTCATTGGAAAAAAAAAAAACAAAAGAACACAGTAGGACAAGAATGGCAGATTTCCGTTACATTTTTTCAAAAGTTTCTAATTTTTTAACCGAATTGTTTATTTGTTTTGTACCACTATTTTTTTTCCTTCATCAATACTCAGTTATTTTTCAGAAAATTTTAAGTTAGATACTCATGTTGGTCACGTTTATATAATTCTATAAGGTCAATATTTTACACACATGACCTTTATAAAGGCATTTATTGTGCCTAGTTCTTGTCCCTGGAGATGTGCCGACCACATTATATAAACAGAAAGCCCACTTTGCAGTGACTTCTTTATTTGATTGCTATAACAAAAACAATTTTAGCAACAGAAAACCATTAAAAATTTTGATATTCATATCAGTATACTTAAAATTAATGGTTCAGTTAAAAAAAAAAAAGCATTGGAGTAATTAAAGAGCGAAAATTTGAAAGCATTGGAGTAATTAAAGACCAGGAAAGTAGGATGGACAGGTTAAATATTGATCAAGACTCTCTAGAAGACCGAAACGTGTATCTACACGTTAATTATCATAGTTGTATGTTGATTTCGGTTTTTAGGGAGGACTACTATTTTTTGTAGGCTCTCTTTTCTTTTCTTTTTTTTGTAACGAACTTCTCATTTCTATTAATAATACTTTAAAAATTAGGTGAGCGGTACTATTGAGATGCCAACTTGATTGAGACTTGATTGAGATTTTCTAATGCACTGTTTCTTAATCCTCCGCATTTCATTAAAAAAAAAGAGCTAAAGTTTGATATTTAAATAAGAATCACATGTACTGAAAACATTTTTTATACCTTGAATTGATAAATTGTTCAATGTTACAAAAAATTTTCCAATTGTTTCTAAAATTTTGCTCACCTTTTGTACTCCACGTCAACGATTCCTTGTTTCAAAATGTCTTGGCCCATACCTGTGTTGGCCATCGCCATGAAAGCTCTGCTACTAAGAACAAACTCAGTCTGGTTGTTGTGGTTGAGATCGGTCACGATCACTGTAGTTCCTTTGCTGCTGCAAAGTTTAGTGTTTTTGCATCTTATCTGAAAATTAATATCAACCAAATTAAATTTTTATTTAATACATTCCAATCATTTAAACAAGATCATTGAATGACATCAGCACGAAATTGCAGAACGACCGGACAGTTCAACTGTTCATAGTCTAATGATAATGGAGTGGTTTTCAATTGAGCTGAGAATACGATTAACAAATATAAATTAATAGTCAATATCAGTAAACCTGAAAACAAGCACCACAACCAGAACCATCTTTGTAAATAGAAGGAACAGCAGCAGCAAGGTATCCACTGTTGAAGCCTATGGCCAAGGAGCCGTAACCACAAGCTCCAGCTGCAAACAAATCCAAAAACAAAGATTACCCGTTAAATTTTTCATCAAACAACCATCTGGGTATGAATCAAAAAGAAGAAAAGTTGATGATTTGAAGTCTTACATGAAAGTGCAGAGGCTTTGGAGAAGTATGCAGCTTTAGTTTGATGAACACAGCGATCACAGGCAGTTACAGATGAGATTAAAAGGAAAAAGAAGCAAAGAAGGAGAGCCATTGTTTGTTGTTGAAATGCCACAAACGGGTTTCAATCAGTACTGTTCAGCAAGAAGAGAAACCGATTTGCCTTATATAGATACACAGGATTGAGATAAGACTCTTGTCAAGGGTGTTAAAAATGACCCGTATTTACAACTGATGCATCACTTGAAAACAGCTAGTCCGCCTAGTCTGGCGTCCCGGTTTATTTTCCCGTATATGGGCTACCATTTCAGTCAATATTCATGTTTTTATCACCTTTTTACAATAATAATTATTTCTTAAAAAAATTGTTTCAATTTGATTATTAAAATTAAACAGATATCAAATCCTTTTTTTTTTCATTTTTTTTGTAATGCATGATTTTCACATTGCTTAAAATTAAAAATTAAGATTCCATATGAGTACTATTCTTTATTGAATTATTGAAATATTTTTTTAATAATAAAATCGTGGAGTCAATACTTCAATAGAAAATTTAATGGTTATTAAGAAACATGTTCCACAATAATTTTTATTTTAATTTTTTGGCTAAACGACAGGAGGATTATCATTTATAATTCTAAAGTAAAAGCATCCCAACAAACTCATCAACATTCTTCTTTAAAATATCATATTTTATTATTTTATTATTTATCTCAAATTTTAAACTAAACTTCACTTTTATTATAATATAACTCATTTTTTAATATTTTATTAATAAAATAACTAACAATTTTAATAAATTTATAGTTCATTCTCAAATTTAAAAAATTACTATTCACACTTTAATACTATTTATCTACTTTATCAATAAAATATTCACTTTCTAATATTTTCTTTATTCAATATACAAATTTTAAGAAAAATTAACACAAACAAAAATAAAATAATATATTTTGACTTCCCATTTTAAAGAGATTATTGACAATGCTCTAATCCTCTTTTATACGAGAAATTATTGTCTAGGTTTGGTGCATGATCTTACTCATGCATTAAACCAATTAACAATTGGCGTGTAGGTCTATAAGGTGTTTTGCGTCAGTACTAACGCGAAACTTTGTGTTTATCTAACATATCAACTACTTCATCCATCGCATATTGATAGATAAATTTATTTTTTCATATAGATTAAGAAAATTAGTTGAAGTTATTAATTTTAGTAGAATTTTTTAAAAATATCCTTGTAACTATTTAATGAGTAGTTAATGATACAATTTACTATATATGTAAATATAAATAATTTAATACAATATGGTATAATGATTAGTATTGAAAAGAAAAAAATTTATAATTTAAAACAAACTAAAAAAAATTATTTATCTTTGTAAAATAAAAAAAAATATTAATTAATTTATTACATGAGTGAAACTATACACTAAACTCACACAAAAATTTTCTCTTATATACTGCTGTTCCGAAGGTGAATTTAGATCCAAAATTATCACGATTTGACAGACAAAAGAAGAAGATAGCGAGTGGAGTACAGGTCAGCATTTGCAAGAGCAGGAATAAACCAGAAAGTGTGAAATGTTATTTAGTAGGATATGAGCAATGATTGAATCAGTAGTTTTAAGGAAATAGAAACAAAATGCTTAGGTTAGGTGGTGCGGAAGGAAAGAAAGAGAGATGCATTTTGTGAAAGACGCGGTGTCGACAAAAGAAAACAAGTCAAGTCATGGCTTTGATGAGGCACTACCACCGACTCTTTCTTTGTCTATACGCTTACAGCTGTTGGCTAAGAATTCGTGACTTCATTCTTTAACTTTGTGTGGATTCAACTTTGCATTTATGTTGGTTCGTTTCTTTTTGTCTCTCTGTGGGATCTGAGTTGTTTGCGAAAATCCATTATCTCTGTGCGCTACTGTACAAGTTTCTTCCTAGTTTCTACCTCCACTTTCACTCACTTTTTCACAGTGATTTGTTCAGATTTATTTCACTAGAAGTCGGACGGTATTTTTCTTAAAAAAACACTTTTATCCAAACTTTGAAATTTATTATAAAATTATCAAAACTCTTTGTTACTACCGATAATGTTTTATATTTTTTCATTAAGTATTTGATGTAACATTGATGTCTTCTTAGCTTTTTCTTAGAAATAAGACCGATCCACACAGAGAGAAAAATAAAATTGGGGACTATGTTGGAGTTGTTTGGCTTCTCTTCATTAACCGAAGCTTTTGACCTAAGTTCTATGTATAAGAAAACTTTAAAATTTGGTAAAAAGAGTTTTGTATCTACAAGAGTTTTATTTAACTCAAATCTAGATTAGTCAAATATTAAATACTGAAAAAAAATTATCAGCGTAATGTTACTTAATGAGAAAAATTAATAAAATATTACTGGCAATTAATTTTACAATTTTTTTGCATGAAATTAATTACAAATTTTTGTATATAAATTTGTTAAGTTTTTAAATGTTGTGACGAAATTTTAGTCCATATTTCCTAAACCAAGATTATTCAAATTAAAGATAAAATGAAAATTATAAAAACACAAAAGTGAAATGTTAAAAAAATATAAAATCATATATTTTAATTCTGAAGTGAAAAAAAAAATTAATTGCTTACTATAAAAAAGTATAGGAAGATGATTATGTTGTCTTTAGGCATCTTCAATTATGCATCGTATCCATTATTGCTTAATTGGATTTTTTAAAAATAATAATCATAACATATATAAATATACAAATATAGAAAAAAAATTTAGACATTTTTATCCATCTTTTTTATATATAAACATTTTGAAGTCCTTTGTCCTTTTGTTTTATTTTATATAAAAGTATGGATTTTGGAAAAAAAAAAGTCTAAATTACTCTTTATTAAAAACTTAATTATTACAATTTTGCCATTGTTGATGTTATATTCGCGAAAGCATACAGCAAATAAACATCCTTTACTATTTCATGGATTTTATCTTTTTCCGTGAACCTCCTCGACACGAAGATTTAATCCTACTCTAATACAAATAATCAAAGATATTGTTTGTTCCTCTTTCCATGTGTATAGACTCCAACTTCTTATGATACAAATTTGTTATTGAACTGTCCTAACAAATTAAATGTTTTACCTATGAAAGAATTACTTCTTTTAAAAATTAAATGCTTTACTTTTTTAAAAAATAACTAATTTTTGTAAAAATTTAATTTGTAAATAATTTGCCACAAAATATATCTTTTGGTTGTGTTTGAGCTTGGAATAAACTAATCAGTATTCTTATAATTTCAATACCTTATGAATCTAATTAACTCTCTTTGTCATCACAAATTAATTATATATGTGTATAATTGTTTTTAAGATTATTGATAAAAAAACTGTTTTTAAGATTGAGATTTGTAAATTCTGTATCAAATAAATTCTAGAAGAAAAAGAAAATATTTTAAAATTATTCAAAAAAAAATTAAAAAAGAAAATATTTTAAACTTATACATCTACACTACATATGCAAGTACGAATTGGAAAAAAATAGAAAAAGATAAATTCTTTTAAATTTAACGCAATCAAGATTATTTGTATTTTTGAAATAAATAATTTCTTTTAAAAAATAATTAAAGTAGGATTTATTAGACAACATAACTGCTTATATTATAGAAACATCAAAGCTAATAGATCATTTAATTATACATAATATTATACGTTTCAAGAATATTTATAGAAAGAATGCTATACAAATAATTTTAATTATCATTCAATAAACAGTAATTTTAAATCAATACTCATTTTATTCCTATTTTTAACTTGGTGCATTACGAAATCCTTTACATTTAGTGAACATAAATTTAGATAAGTTAAATTTAACCAATTAATCAAGTTTTTTCTTCTCCAAGTGAATACTAATTGTTTGTGCAGAGGCAAATTATATTTTAAGGATGTGTTATCAGAGGTAAATTCTAATATTTTTAAAATTATAAGACATTCTATGTTGATATTGTGTAAATCAAAATTATTTTCAAGTGTTGTAAAAATTTATATTCATGCATCTTAAAATATATTGCCACATGCACATCTCAAAAAATGGAAAAAAATTTTAATCTAAAATATTTTGATTTAAGTGTTATTTGAACATCTTAAAATATTTTCATCCAAAAATGCTTAGTCTAAGCAAGGAGTTCAATTAATTTTTGGTAAATTATCGAAGAAATAGAGTATTTTTCTAGAAATATTTTTTTGTCAAAATGCCATATTGTTCAATTTAATTACGAATAAAGTTGGTAATGGATAAAATTAACTTTTTTGATAGAGGTGAGAAATATATTGATGGTCGATGTGAATTCAGGAGAAAAAGTTAGGAGAAAAATTTAGTTAATGAAAAAAATGAATTAATTAATTAAACTAAAATATATTAGCATTATTTTAATTTTTTATTTCCTTTATAAACACAAAATATTATATATATATATATTGTATTTATGTTTTATTGAAAATATAATTTAATTTTATATTGAACATAATTTTTTAAAGTCTTTATAAAAACAAAACTTCATGTGCAAAACATGTGCACTAAAAGTTAGTATTGATAAGTACTTGCTTAATTAACATGATTAAGTGTTCATTTGGTAGTAAAGAAGTGCACTCATAAAGTACAACTTTTTTGGAATTGATAAAAATGTGAATATGTGGTTTAGATGAAATGTGAGCTCAAAAGAAATTTTGGTTAATTTTATTTTTTAATTCCCAAAAATAAGTTATTGAAGGAGACTTAGTAAAAAACTTCTTTAGAAATGTACTCATATAAAGATGAGTGGTTTGAACCAAATAAATATTAAAAAAATATATGGTTATATTTAGTTGAGAAAATAATTTTTTATTTTTTATTTTATTTTTGTTTTCTAAAATAACATAGAAATAATTGAAAATTTTAGTATT
>CAODLS010336909.1:0-17912 GCA_948243855.1 Flueggea neowawraea
AAATCAACCAAACCTGAATCTAACCCTAGCCATTCAAAGAACTCATCATTTCTTCTGATTTCAAGCTAGATTTATGTTTATCTAACCTCCAACAAACATAATCTAACATCCTATAACACCCATTTCAACAGAATCATGCAAAATCCGAAACCCATTTGATTTTCGTCCAAAAACCTAATTCAGAAATTAAATGCATGAAATGGATGAAAGGAATAGATTAGAACTGAAATCTTACCTCCAGAGATGATTAGGAACACTGGGCAAGCAAAGTGAGAGAGAATGAAAAATGCAAATGACGGACGGAATGGTCGAGGTTTGGATATATATAGAAAATAGAATCTCACGTACGTGAATCTAAGGTTAAAGTATGTTAGGTGGACCTCACGTACATTAGGATCAATGTCACGTATGTTAATGGGTCAAAAATCATGTTCTATAACTGAAAATCCCTACCTCACGTACGTCACTATTCATCTCACGTACGTGAATCATATGAAAAACCCAGCTCACGTACTTTAGATAAATCTCAAGTACTTGAGGTTACAGTGCCTCACATACTTTAGATTAAATCTCACGTACTTTAGGATACAGTGCCTCACGTACTTTAGATTAAATCTCACGTACTTTAGGCGACAGTACCTCATGTACTTTAGATTAAATCTCAAGTACACGAGATTTTACAGCTTTTGCACATAAGTCACTTGCCCGACTTTTCTCGCTTTCGAACTTGTTCCAAACCATTCCCAAAACTTATCAACATCCAACCTTACCAATTAACATCAATTAACATCTTTTCAATATCTGAACATCATCTCGAATATTCAAGAATCAAATCATACTTAGATCATTCGAAATCAAATGTAATTCCACCGGAGACCTTGTCAGAACTGGTCGGAACGCTACAGGGAAATTTCATTGGAACGAACGGGGTATTACAGTTTTAATTTCAAAAAATTTCAAAGCTTCAACACCACACTATTGAACCCTCATTCTAGTGCAGTAATACACTTTATAGGTTTTAGGTTAAGTTTCCACATGAACATCCTCGTGTCATCCATGCGGTGATATTTAAGTGACGTAGCATGTCTAGTCATTTTTCTTGCCTGACAATTTCTAAAATTTGTCCATAGTGACAATCTGGCAATGAAATTCGACTTTCAATGACCATCCTATAACAAAAGTGAATATAGTGACTATGATGCAATCTTCTTATGTTTAAGGTGATGGTAGGCAAAATTAACCCTTCTTTTTTTTTTCTTTACTACAAGTTTATCTTTCCTATTTTGGTAACGAGGTGATGTGGTTCGACTGTTATATTATTGATTTGATGTTTTGTTTATTTCTTTGTGGTTTGACAAATGGAGAAGAAATTTGTTGCTTCTGGTTCTATTTCAAAGTCGATGAGGATGAAGACTACTACAAGCAAGGGGAAGAAACTCCCTAATTTTGGTATCTTCTTAATTTATCTAATGATTTTGGTATCTTCTTTTGTTTTGTATTCCTTGTTTGTTGGATCGTTTGTTTATCTTTGATTTATTGTACAGAGGAGGTGTACAATAAACCAAAATGTCACTCAAATTTTAAAATATGCGTGATGTTTGGATGATATGTTTGTGTACATACTGTTATTCTTTAAAATGTCTGCAATTTTTGACATGCAAAAGGCCACTATTATTAGTTTGATTTATTTTAGAAAAGAGGTGTAAAATGGTGTAAACAAGTGTACAACAATGTGCAACCGTTGTTGCAGAATTTTTGGTCTATGGAGAGGATAACGAAAGCAACTTGAAATGAGAGAAGATAAATCAACACCAAGAATTTATAGTGGTTCAACCAACCTTGCTTACGTACACTACCTAAGTCTCACCACTTAGGATTTCTACTATAACGGAGATTGATTACGGCTCAATCCAACAAAGCCAATACACGAGGTTGATTTCCGGTTCAACACCTCCAAGGCCTACACAATGTTGTTTTCTTTAGTTTCACAACAAACCTCTACAATGTTGTTTTCTATAGGCTTACAAAAAACCTTTCTCACACTCTCAAAGTGTATACAAAGATTAAGCTCTATGCTAGAGTTGAATGAATGAGATTGGTGTTTGAACTTTAATCTCTAGCTTGATTTGGTGTTCTTGAAGGTTGAAATTGATTGGAGTTTTGGCACAATGATTTATGAAGTTGTTCAACACTTTCTCAACCTTCTCTTGATGTATTTATAGCAATCCCATGCTATATGATCGTTGCCTTGAAGAAATTAGCCGTTGGAGTTCATTTAATGCAGTTTCAACTTTCTGGATCCTTCATAATGTGTGTTGCACTATGTAAGACGTACTTTGATCATCTTGCATTTCCAGACTACGTACGTTTCAATGAACGGATGTACATTGATCATGCCAGATTCCTATATAACATACATTGCTATTTTCTTCTACGTATATTGTGAATGTATAACGTACATTGTTATTGATCTGTAATGATCCAGTAGCTTCTATGTTCTTTCTAAAATTTTAAATAACCTACAAAACCCAAAGTCCACAAACCTCTCCATGTCATAATCATTTTCAGCAAAAATAACTTTCTTCTTTTATGACTCTTTGATGGTGAGACAACGAATTTGCCTTTGGAAGAAGAACAATGCTCTCTGGCACTCTTTGGCCTTTTCATGCCTCTGGATGGTTCCCATTCACCATGTTTCTTTGCATTGTGAACCATCTTAGATATCTTCTCTTTCCTCTTCATCATTCTTCGCTGCTATGTATGGTCAGCTAAGGGTTTGAGTACGTTAGGGCTTTGGATTTCAGAAGATTTTGAGTGAAATTGGGTTTGAGATAGGTAGGGAATGATGAGAAAATGTTTTCTGAGTTGGGTTAAATGTATCGATTTTGGTGGGAAAAGGTGAGCAAGAGTAATTTTGATGTTTGAAGCTGAAATGGAAAAATGAGAGGTTAAATGTGGCTTTGGTTTTAAAATGGATGAAAATAGGTCTATGTGTGTAGTACTAGGCTTTACGTACGTTGATAATTAAGTCGGTGAAGACCTACATACTTAGATACTTTTACTACGCACTTAGATGGAGCTTTGAAGATTCTGGGAAAAACTCTGTAGGCAAGGTTCAAGCTCTACATATGCAGCACATATCCTAACACGCTTAGAGAGAACTTTTGGCATCAATGTACTTTCCACATCTCTATGTACGTTATGGCCAGAATCATTTTTTCCCTTACGCTTATTGTCCATCCTATGCGTATTACTAAATCTTACTTCTACGTACGTTGTTGAGCTCTCTATGTACATAAGAAAAGCATCTCTAAATCCAGTGGCTCTGTTCCATATACAAGACGCTTAGATATGTCTAACCTGATGCTCAAAAAATGTATCCTCCATGACAATGTGCGTACCACACATCCAATATGCTTAGCACAAAACCATAAAATTCCAACTGTTCATCCGTGATGATCTACATGCTTACCACTCATCCAACGTGCACAACACTGTTCCAGAATCACTCCTCGACTATGTGCGTTACAAAACCATTAACACGCGTAATACCTTACTGACTTCTAGACTTAGCAAATTTCCCTTTATCAACTTTAGTGACTTCACTTTGGCACATGGATCGCTTCAATTTTTAAATGTACGAATGCAAATGAATGAACATAAATAATGATCAGATAATTATACACAAATATAACAAACTCATTTAAATTACGCATTTCAATGTGCCTACGAATTGAAATAAAAGATTTTTCATCAAGGGGTTTGTCAAAATATCAGCAAGTTGATCAATTTTAGGAACAAATTCAAGCTCAAGATCACTCTTGAGAACATGATCTCTAATGAAATTATGTTTAAAATCTATATGCTTAGTCCTAGTGTGTTGAATTGGATTTTTAGATATATTGATGGCACTGGTGTTATCACATTTGATTGGAACCTTTGAATACACAATTCCAAAGTCTAAAATTTGTTGCTTGATCCACAAAATTTGTGCAGTACAACAACTGTAACACCTCATATATTTTTTTATCAATTATTCCAGTAATTCGCCCCTTTAAATTGCTAATTTTATTTTGAGGTTTGAATGAATAATGTTATGTTTGAGGATTGTTTGGATGATTAATGGTATTTTGGGTGTTTATATGATTTATTGATGGAATTCATTTGGATTGAAAGAAATACATGATAGAAATGTGATTGGTGACAAAATGGCCCAAAAATGCACGTTTAATGCGGTACACGATCACAGACACAGGTAAGAAAATCTGATCGTGTCTTGTGTTTAACTGTGTCACAGGTTTTGGGCATCACACAGACACAAGCCCGTGATTGTGTCTTCCAGAGTGTCTCCCATGTCTTCCAAACCTGCAACATTTTTCTTGAAACCATGTCATTTTGTCACTTCTTTCCTTTTAAAACCAATCAAACTGCAGCTTTTCTTCATTTCTTCATTTCCTTATCTTTGGAGCTCTTTTTTTCTCTCATTTCCTCAGCTTTTCATCCATTTGTATTCAAGGCAAGGTAAGCTCATGAGCTCCCTTTTGTTAGCTTCATTTCATTCCTTTTTTGTTCTTGTTTTTATTGGATGGTTTTGATGTGTATAATCTGGAGTTTGTGGCGAGTTTGGCTACAGTTTTTGGGTCATTTTTGGACTAATTTGAATGGCGATGTATCTGAAAATGGTGATGTATCTCAGTCCCTAGGGGTTTTTGGATCAAATGGAACGGTTGATAATGTTAAGTTTCCCTTGGTTCGACGCTTAAGGCATTTTAGAATAAGATTTTCTGTCGCGGGGACTAAGGTGTACTTTTTCCATTAATTTTGAATAATTTGAGTGGCTAGAATTTATATTTTACCTAAATTTTGTAAAGATATATTCTAGATTTGCAATTTTGAGGAAATTGTGGTCAGATTTGCAATTTTGATGAATTGAAGGATTTGTTTATAATTTAAATTACTTAGAGGATTTATTTATAAATTTCAAAATTTTGGGGACTAATTTAAAATTTTTTAAGTCTTTGGGACTGGAGGGTAATTTTGCAAAAGTCGGGGACTAAATCGTAATTTTTTGTAAACTACAATTTTCAAGATGAGAACAATAGATCCTTGATCAAAATAGGATTTCTAGCAACGTCGAGGATTTTGGGTCTTCATTTGCATTTCATGCATTTTCAGTATTGCCACAGTACCAGTACCACATTTTGATGTATGTTCTGCTTTTGTCTGTTTCAGCTTCCTGTTTGTGCCACCGGGACCAGCTGCCAACGAGTGGTGCGTGATTGGCCTATCTTGCTTTGGATTACCAAGTGAGTGAGATGACAACTTTAGAGATATAGACTGTGTCTTCTAAAATTATATTATTTTTGTTGTGTCTGGATATTTTTTCATAATCTAAATTATTAAAGGGTTGGCTAAAAAAAATTGATGTAAGTGCTAATAATTATTCAGTACTCTGAATTTTCTAAAGTCTGCTATATATATTTTTTGTAGATTGAAAATCTTCTCTGCATGCTCGTCTAATCTATTATTATTTATTTATAATATTCTAGATAAGAGACATCTAGCTACGAGGTAGCGTAGCCTTTGGTATACCACTGCTCTGTCAAGGTAAAATGATAGCCGTGTGTCCGGCCAAACACACGTGCTCTGCCTAATTTTGTCTGGTGGCATAGTCTATAACGTCTGTTATCTGTCTGATTCTGTATCTGGTCCTTATCTGTCGTCTGCTATATTTTATGTTTCATATTATTATTATTATTTTGTCTGACTGTTTGCTATCTCCGTGCACGTTTTCAAAATGAATTTTTGAATTATCATTTATACGAGTGTATATTATTTATACTTAATCATATACGTGTATGTGATATTTTCCAAAAACATTTTCAAAACGGTTTGTGTGAGGCCTTTATCATCCAAAGTGTCATCCCTCACTGAGTTTACTCACCCCCTTCCCCCAACATTTTTCAGGTATACTTTTGGAATCTAGGAACCGTTCGACATCCTGCTTCTCAATGCGGCACCCATTGATCGTGAGTGCCCTTTTGGTGGGGCTCTGTTTATTTTGCAGTAGCGCTCCAAGTCGGGATTCTGTTGGGTTTCTGGGTCATTTTGTATTTTAGTTTTACTGATTTACCTAGTTGTTATTTTGATAGTATTTGATATATTTCTATTCTAGTTTATTTCACTTATATATATATATATATTATTATGTGTTTTGAATTATATTTATTACATGTTTTAGCTTAGTAAATGTTTTAAAATTAATAATCTGGGTGGAACATCTGATTTTTCGAGGCTTGTACAAGATGGGTCGGGCTTCTGATTCAGTTTGTCTTATACACCGGTCATGGTCCGAAAACTGGTCGTGACAATAGCCAACTGCTACATATTCAGATTCATCAATAGATAGTGCAACACAATTTTGTTTCTTTGAAAACCAAGATACTAATGGATTGCTTAAGAATTGGCATGCACCCAAGTGCTTTTCCTATCTAATTGGCTTTATGCATGATCAACATCACTATAACCAGCTAAGTCAAAGCAATCACTCTTAGGATACCATAAGCCAACATTCTTAGAGCCAATCAAATATCTAAAAATTCTCTTCACCGTAACTGAGTGAGACTTTTTGGGACATGATTGAAAACGTGCGAATAAACATACACTAAACATAACGTATGGCCTACTTGCAGTAAGACAAAGGAGAGATTGGATCATACCTCTATATAGATTCTCATTTACTCCTTTGCCTTGCTCATCCTTGGTGAGTTTGGTGGTAGTGCTCATAGGAGTTGGTAAAGACTTAGCATTTTTCATTCCATACTCTTTGAGCATATCATTGATATACTTTTCTTGATTGATGAAAACACCATCCTTTAATCGCTTGATTTGTGGTCCAAAAAAGTAATTTAGCTATCCCATCATGGTCATCTCAAACTCCTTTTACATCAACTTGGAAAACTTTTCACACAAGAATTCATTAGTAGCACCAAAAATTATATCATCAACATAAATTTGAATTAAAAGTAAATCATCATTTTTATACTTAATAAATAAATTATTATCTACTTTACCTTTACTAAAACCATTCTCCAAGAGAAATTGGCTCAACTTCTCATACCAAGCTCTAGGAGCTTACCTTAGTCCATATAGAGCTTTTTTTTCAACTTGAAAACATGATTTGGATGATAGGGATCAACAAACCCAGGAGGTCGTTCCACATATACTTCTTCCTTGATATATCCTTTCAAGAAAGAACTTTTCACATCTATTTGGAACAACTTGAAGTGTTTGTAGCAAGCATAGACACACATAATCCTTATAGCTTCCAATCTTCCTACCACTGGTAAGGATTCTTCAAAGTTAATTCCTTCCTCTTAACTATATCCTTGAGCCACCAATCTTGATTTATTGGTCACCAAATTTCCTTATTCATCCTATTTGTTCCTATGAACCCATTTGGTACCAATCACATTGCATTCCTTAGGTCTAGGCACAAGTTCCCACACTTCATTTCTCTCAAATTGATTTAGTTCAGCTTGCATTGACAATACCCAATACTCATCATCTAGAGCCTTCTTGATGTCCTTGGGCACAACTTGAGAAATTAAAGCAAAATTAGCAACTTGATGTAGAGAGGATCTTGTGGCAACTCCTTTTGAAGCATTTCCAATAATAAGTTCTTTTGGGTGGTCTTTAGTATATCTTCACTCCTTAGGCAAGTCTTTGTGACACTCCACAATTTTTTATTCATCATGGATATGCTAAAATGATTATTTTCCTTTATCATCTAACTTAAGATCTTTCACTTTGTCTCCAATACCTAGGCTTATATCATCATCATCCACACTTGGCACAAAATGGTTAGTTTCATCAAAGATGACATGAATAGACTCCTTAACCTTTTCGAGTCTTTTGTTGTAAACTTTGAAGGCTCTACTAATGGATGAATATCCAAGGAACAAACCCTCATCAAACTTAGCATCAATTTTTCCTAAGGCATCCTTTCCATTGTTATGAAAAAAATATTTACAACCAAAAGCATGAAAGTAAGAAATATTAGGCTTTCTACCTTTCCACAACTCATAAGGAGTTTTCTTAAGTGTAGATGCACATAAGCCCTATTAATTATATAGCAAGCTGTATTTACAGCTTCAACCTAAAAACACTTTGGCAAATTACTCTTATTTAACATTGTCTTTTCCATTTCTTACAATATCCTATTTCTTCTCTCAATAACTCTATTTTATTGAGGTGTTCTTTGGAGCTGAAAAATTGTGCAAAATTCCATGCTCCTCACAATAGGATTTAAATGGCGCACATGAGAATTCTCCACCTCAATCACTTTTAATAGAAGTAATGATGTATGCTTTTTCATTTTGGACTATTTTGCTATAAGATGCAAATGCATGAAAATCCTCATTTTTATGTGCAAGAAAGAAAATCCACGTAAATATGAAAAAATCATCAACAATTACAAAACAATAAGCTTTTCCACTAAGACTTAATGTACTTATGGGACCAAATAAATCTATATGCAAGAGTTCCAAAGGTCTTGTAGTAGAAATTAGATTTTTTCTCTGAAAAGCTGATTTTGAATGTTTTCCTTTAATGCATGCATCACACACTAAATCCTTTTTAAATCTGATTTTTTGTAAACCTTTTATTAATTCGTTTTTAGAAAGTTTTGAAATTGCATGTATGCTAGTATGTCCTAATCTTCTATGCCAAAGCCAAGCATCATTGTTCACAACTGCAAGACATTTCTCATTAAACAAATTGGAATCTAACAAGTCAACTACATAAATATTATCTTGCCTCAATCCAATAAATAAAACATTTCCAACACTATCATGAACAAGTCAAACACAACTTTGTAACTTTTATCACAAAATTGACTTATTCTTAACAAATTGTGCATTAAGCTATCAACAAGTAAAACATCATTTATAGTTGGGTTAGTATTTTTAGCAATTTTACCTTCTCTGACTATCCTTCCCTTAGCATTATCTCCAAAGGTGACATAGCCTCCATTTTTTATAACAATATGTGAAAACATTGCCTTGTCACCCTTTATGTGATGAAAACATCCGTTGTCCAAATACCACACATTTTTCTTGGCTTTTCCTCTCATAAAAACCTACAAAAACACATCAACATTTTGAAATAGGTACCAAAATTTTCTTGGGTCCTTACAGGTTAGTCTTCACTCTATTGTGTGAGGTTGTTCCTTTTGAAACACATATCCTCTTTATCCCACTTTTCCTAGTTGGCCTCAAGTATCAAGTATATGCAATATGTCTATATTTTTTACAATAATTGCAAGCATGATCTACTAAAGTGTCTTGTTTGACAAAAACTGATTTTGAAGTTTTGCTTGATGTGAAAGAGTTGTAACCTAAACCATGTTTTGACAAGGATTGTCTTTGAGATCCAACGATTTTTTTTTCAAGATTTTCCTTGCATTAGTAAGCTTAAATGCAGTGAGAGAAAAATCATCAACACTCTTTTGTAAAAGCAATTTCTCATCTTCCAAAGCATCCTTTTCCTTTTGCAAGATTTTCAACTTAGCCTCAAGGTTGCTAAAACTTTTTAAAGAAAGATGTTTGGCACTAAGCTTTTCATATTCACAATGTAATTTATCAAATGCATCATGATGTTCATAAAAAGTGTAAGAATCATATACCTCCTTTCATTTTCACTAGGAGCCTCATCCTCTATAGCCAACATTGGACTACATTAACACACAAATAATGCTTGAATAATTATCCCCACAATAGTACTACACAAATATAGTATTTTATCCTGCACCTTTGTCTTCTAATTTGATACACAGTGGGCCATTATACAACGTGTTAGAATAGAATTCATAAGTGGTCACACTAACTTTTCGATAATTTTACAAATCATACGACCTTAAAGTAGATCTCCCACTTCTCACGATCTCTTTTCGCGATTATGGAGTAATATTGGACATACCAATTTCTTTAGCTCTCTAGAATCTCTAAATATCTTTTCTACGATACTTAGAGGATCATGTTTCCATGAAATTCTAGTATGGACCAATTAACTTGCCAATACCGGTGATGAGAATCATTTACCTTCATCACCATTGCACACTTAATTCATAATTATTTTCCATCCATTACGACCACCACCTTTCCAAAATACTCACTTTGGGAGTTGAGCAAATTTTTCCTTAATTCACACTTTGTTTATTGCAATATGGTATTACCTCATTCGTTTATTTGTAATAAATTACAAATAAAAAACTGGTATAAATATACTTGGTATTAACCAAATAATTAGAATCACATTCCAATTATCTAAATCAGAACCATTTTTTCAAATCAATTAGTTTGAAAAACTACTTTCCAAAATAATTCTTGGCAGAAAATTCATTTTTCACAATTTTAAACAATTTTTATACATCAAACAAATTGGAAATAATTGTTCTGGAACTCAAAAAATTATAAAAAATATACAAAAAATTATAGAAAAATAAAAAATAATTTTTCAAAAATTTTGGTAAAAAAATGACAGTCAGAACATGTGTCACTCGCCGACACTCACGTCATGGATTGTGGCCACGCACATCCACACGCCACTCTGGTCTTCCACTGACACGTGTCACCACCACCACAAGACACGTGTCATCGAGTCCCATGTGTTGGACCGTGATTGGTGCACGTGGTTTGCGATGTGGTGAGAACAAGCCACGTGGCACCACCATGTGGCGATGAGGCGGCTGCCATGTGACAGACGTGTGCCATGTGGCAATCCATAGTTGGTCAGGGTCTGCACAAGTGGCATGTTGTGCCACCTGTCAGCGTCTCACGGATCCATGTGGCGTACACGTGGCTTCTCCTCAGTGGTACACGTCCTTGACATGTGTTGCATTATCATTGGTCCACGCATTTTCAGTGAACTTTGATCGAAATTATTGTGTTCGCCAAGTGTCGCTTCCTGAGTAGGCCATGGGCAACCAATAAGATTGCGCCACATCACCTTACTAGATCAAATGAAAAAAAAAATCATCTGGAAGCTTCTCACCCAGTATTTTCCAATTGGATTTTCATCATTTTGACAACCTTTCCGATGGAATTTCTTGACGAAACTTGGGCAGGTTACGTTTAAAGGTCACTGATCTCAAATCTTTTGTCGGAATTTCAAAATTCCAACTTTCAGTTTTTTGGCTCCAGATGAACTCAAACCAAAAATTGCATTAGAGACAAAAAGTCGAATGCAAAAAAATACAGCAGACATCCTAGATAGAGACCAACACGAATTTACAATCCAAACAGGTAAACTCGTGCCTACTCTGATACCAATGAAGGAATCCTATATCAGTTCAACAAATAAACAGTCTAAAAAACAAGTTGAACTTACTAACATCGATTCCAGCGGAAGACTACAATGAGATAGCAAGGCCAGGATCAAATTCCTATGTTGGCGTCGCTAGCAAACCACAGTTGAGTTGTCAACGGAAGTGCTCGTCTCTTTCGCAGTATAGATGCCTCATTGAATCGACTACCCAGGAAGAACATGTTCTTTCAGATGGAGAGAGAGGTATAGTTGCCTTAGAGGAAGAAGTAAGAAGCGGGTTACAGAAGGGGAACGAGGAAAAATTTTTCCTCCCTCTTTGTCTCTCTTTTCTTCCTTTCTTTCTTTTCTTCTTCTTTTCTTTCCCCCTCTCTTTCTCCACCCCTACTTCCCTTATCCTCCACCTATTTATAGGCCACCAAATGGGCCTAACGGACCTTATGGGTCCATTTCGCTTCTAGCTCAATTGGGCTGACCAATTGGTATCGGTTCACAGTCTTGGTTCATACCTTGACCAACTGGGTTCGTTCACCCATCATGGGCGGACCACTTTTTCCAATATCTCCCACTCGCACATTTCAGAACCTTAACACGTCATGTAACATGGTTAGCACTCACGTAACCATGCGATTGAGATTGAGATCGTGATTGTATAAGAAACGTTAGGGAGAAGGAAAAAACAGAGGACAAGTGGAAATTCAGAGATATTTACATACGTGGAATTTTTTATATTAACAAACATAAGGGGACATATCAGAAGTTAAGATTATATTTAATTAAAAAAATAATTTTCTATTTTTTATTTTCTTTTTTCTATTTTGTTTCTATTTTTAAAAAATTAAAAATATTTTGAAAATATATTAGTTACTCAAAATTTTTTTAATAAATTTTTATTTTTTCATCTCTATTTTTTAGTTTTCTAAAAAATAATAGAATTTTTTCTCAACTAAATGGCCCCTGAAATTTTCATTTCTGTTATTTTGAAAATTTTAAAATCTATGATGATACATATGTGAATCGTAGGTTTAATAATGGCTGTTAATTAAAACAAAAAAATAAAAATCAATGAATACCAAAATAGAAACTAATTGGAAAATCAAAAAAATTAAAAACGAAAAATTTGTATGTGTTTAAAAAACCAAAAAAAAAACTTAAAGAAAACTAAAAACCAGAAAAATAGAAATCTTGATATTTGTGTAATTTCAAACTTTAATATTTGGACGCAATAAAATTGGGAAAATCATACAAATATATAACAAAAAATGGAAAAATTTACAAATGCGACAACATGTCAAAATACGTCAAAAATGGAAACAAGGAGAAAAGGAATTTAAAAAATCCTTAATTTGATTGTATGTTAACCACGCATTAGAAAGTTGACTACGAACCAACCACGATTTTTGCCCAAGCGTAATGAGTTTAAAGCGAGAACAAAATAAATACAACCAACAAATGCTAACAAAATGAGAACAAAAAAAGTACAGCATCAACACAACACAACCTAAAAAAATATTAAAAGTATTTCTGGTGTTGTGGTTAGGGTTTTAAAATCCTAGCCGCGGCCACCTGTTTATGCAACAAAAAACGCAGCTTAATATTTTCTTTATTATTCTATAAAATTACGAGTACAAAACAAAGTATATCACAACTTCGTGATTAGCCCAAAAGAAGAGAAAAAAAGCTAATTTTATCTTCATGTGAAAAAAGAAATCAAATTTATAACTAAACAGTCTCAAAAATTAAATTACAAGTGTTTTGTCAAAATTATATGTTTTATTTTTTTTCAAAATTAAAAAATTACAGTGTTTATAAATTTTTTTGGATCTTTTTTTTTTGTTATTTTTTTTCTTTGTTTATTGGTTGTTTATATTCTGTTTTCACTGTGTTTTTTTAATTTTGTTTTGAGTTTTTTTATATGAACATGTTTTTATTTTATTTTTACTCTGTTTATATTTTATTTTGAGTTTGTTTTATCAAATAAGTTTCACTTGTTTGATTTCATTTTTTGTACACATAGTATAATCTTTTATTCAAAAAATAAAATTTAAAAAAAATAAACCAACAAAAAAAACACGTATAGGTCTTGGAAAAACAAAAAAAAAAGAATATAGGAAAAAAATTCAAAAATATAGATATTGAAAAATTACAATTAAAAAATAAAATATAAATATATGTGCTTTTATTACTTAGATAAAAAGACTGCACATGAAATATTAAATTCAAATGAACACGAGTGTAATTTGGAAAAAAAACTGTAATTTAAATTTCGGTGCCGTCCACGCACAATTTCCAATTTCTTCCGAGGCACAGGCAATTACTCAAAGAAAAACACCAACATTTCTTACTGTTGGTCATAAATTTTCGACTTACACCAAAATCTGTTGCTCAATTGGTCTAAAAGTTTTTCAACCATTTCATTGAATTAGACTCACTCCATTCAGGCGAACCCATAAAGCATATGTAATTCAGTACAATATGTAATTCAATACATAAAGGATATGTATCCAAGGATTTGAAATTCACTAAAAATGAATTCGTCAATGCAAAACTATAATTTCATTTTCTTTTTAATTCCATTTTCTTTTTAATTCCATTTCTAGACACTTCAGATAATCAATTTTATGTTCTACATATGTACGAAACAGCTTAAATATGAAAATTCTTCTCAGTTCTCATTCCATCCTTCAGTTGGCCATTACTGCTTGACAAGTTCTGCTTGAAAAATCAAAACAGAAGTTTTACCCGAATGACAAACACAAAACTTTGAAAGATAGCAAACATAAATTAAGCAAAAATAGAATTAGAACGATCGAAATTAATGTGTATGTTGTACCTCGTTCAAAAACCGAATTGCCAGTATCGAATGATTCACAGCTTCAATGCAAATGAACTACCTGCTGATCGTTGACGACAAGTAGAAGTTCCAAAATATTGACCCCATGGACATGAAGGCTACACGAGCTTGAAGAGGCACCACCCTACAAAAAATAATAACCATTGACGTCATTTGTCGCTTTAATTTAATTTCAGAAGGCAAAAAAGAGGATGGACATACCAAAAATTTAGTGCACTGACGGGGATCCAGAACCTAAATCCTGAAATTAAACCAGATACAAGACCAAATAATAAGAACACACATGCATTAAAATCAAGAATGTATCAAGCCAATTTCAGAGAGTATACAATTAAAATCATCTGTAGAGCGACTTATTTTCAGGGAACAAAAATTAGTTCGAGAATATAATGACAATTAAAAGAACTACAACAATCATTTTTTTCATTGCTATTACTGTAATTATTTCTGCAATAGGTTTTACCATAAAGAAGTGTGGATAGCGCATCTTTACGGTACTTCTCTGGAAGCTGTGAAAGTTTCCCTTGCCATAAATTGTTCCACGCAAACACAACAGCAATAACACATGGACCGAGCACTATTTGATTCAACAAAACCTGGAAGAACATCAAGGAATCCACCATTGTTGAAGAGAACTTGCTCTCCCGATTAGGTTTGTTGCAATACGAGAAAGTAGAAGAAGAGAACATCTACCTTCAGCATCAGATTCTGAACTGTTTGCTCTGGCAAGCAATAGTCAAGATATTGGTACCATGCATAAGATGCAGGACCATACAAAAGGAAGCCATAAGAAGTCATTCGCAAAGCACGAAGCCAGTCATGATCGGATAAGATTTCCGTTAAGAGATCCTGCAAAAGATCATTTTTATTAGAATTTTTATTCAAAAGAGATGCAAGTAAAAATGTTATTAACCCAAGCCTAACCAAGCTTTTAAAATATCAAACTATGTTCGTTTGCAAAATAACTATTAAATTTTGTTCAAGTTTGATTTATTCTCTAGGCCATCCCAAATGAGTTTTAATATATTTCAATTTAACTCATGAGCTTAACTATCAGGTTTGTTCATGAGTTTAAAACAATTTCATCTTAATTATCAATATATTGGGTTAAAACATGCATTTCTGTGAAATATTTTATATAAACTACCAAAAGAGTTATTTTTCATGGATATTGTAACAATATATTGAAGTTAAATTTATATTATTATTAAGTTTTAAATTTCGATCTTGTTCACTATTCTAATGAGCTGAGTTATACATTGCTTGAACACATTGATTATGAATTGTTCGTTAAAATCAAGTTCAATCTCCATTTATGAACTTTTACTCAACTTAACGTTGAACAACTCCTTATTTACACCCCTAACTGCAAGAACTATGAGAAAAAAGAGATTAACATACGAAATGAAAACCTAAAACACTGGGACACATTAAGAATGTGAGAGACTAACAACATATGTAATTCATTGCAAGTAAAAGATATGCTACACGCCGGCAATGCACCATACAGGCATGATGCATAGCCAATAGATGTTGCAGATGACTTTTAAGAAGCACAGACATATATCTTTTATGCCATTGCAAAATGCAAAAATCTTACTTCTGAATCATTACACAGGAATAGCATGCTAGTTGAGAAGAAAAGACAATTTCAAAGCTCAAGAAACAATCCATACTCTAGAAAGTTTTACAGCTATCATATTCATGGACCTACTGAAAGTATATGCAGGTTTGGAGTGTTTCCAAGGAAAAGACATTACATTTATTTGTCTGATAACCTCGTACAATTTAATACGATCTGCCTTTCAATTTATGGAATTTCATTCATTAAATCAGAAACCCATTTGTTAACGTTCTCTTGCTGTTGATAATTTTAAAATATTAATTAATGATGGCGCGCTTGAATAATGTGTAGCTTTAGATGTCTTTTCTTGCATATCCAACTGTTGCTAGATACACAAAGGAGACTGATATGGATAAGTTAGACACTGCCATAGATAAAGGAACAGAATCGAAAATTCTACACAATTATTTTAATGGAACTAATTTTCTGGATCACTGTGATGCCAGTAGAAAAAGATCAATTCACACATTGAAGTCGTTGATTCCAGCCACTTTTAAAAGCCCTTTTCTTCCCTTAACATACTCATCATCAATCATCACGAACAACAAATAACAGATACCACTCAAGCACTGGGATAAAGGCCAAACTACTGCTTCTGTCGATTTACATTCTAAACTGACAGAAGTTAAGGAGTTTAATCCCTAACATTTTTCTCACAAGTCCTTAATTTATTCGTGTAACTTAATGGGTTGACATGATACAGAAATCATGAAAAGCAGCCAGTTTCCTAGTATAAGTTCCCTAAACCAGTTTCCTAGCATAAGTTCCCTATGTTATCTTGAGCAAAAGAGAAACACATTTCACGGTTCATGTGCCTAATTTCTGCAATTGTTTTTCAAAGAAAAAAGGGCAAATCATGAAGGAATCAACGGGGCACTTACACGGGTGTTATTGCGCTCTTTCGAAGACAAATTACTCCAACGCTGTCCGAATTGAGCAATTGTGTCACCAGTCAGAGCAAGTGAGCCTGCAATAAGGGCTTGCTTCAATGGGAACCAGTGACCGGCTCCTCCCAAGGAATCAGATGATTTGGGCCGTTTACTTCGAGACTGATGCGGTCGCCTTTTTCTTGTTTCCCAGTTCCATCCCCAGAATCCGCCATGGCCACAATTAAAAGCTTCCATAATGAAACGAGAATACATAAATTCAGTAAGTTGCAGTTTGGGCCTTCCCCTCTTAAACTGACGAAATGGAGGTTAGATTAAGTGATAGCAAAATTTGCTACAGACAAACTCAATATACTTATTATAAATAGATCTTTTAATATTTTATCTCTACATATAAATTATTTATATATTATTAGACTGTTATTCTTTTATTTTAAAATTCGAGACATTATATTTATATGTTATTTATAAATCACATTCAATCAAGTATAATCGATATATAAACAAAAAATAATACATAAACGACATATAAATAAGATATTAACAATATATTAAAGTTGTTGAATTTTTGTTTATATGTTGTTGACATGTCATTGCTTTGTTGTTTATATTATTTTATTATTTCGAAATTCAAAACATCTTGTTTATATGTTGTTATAAATTATTGATATATTAGTTATAAACAAAATTCAATCAATTTCAATCAATATATGAATAAAAAACAACATATAAACATATATAAACAAATTCTTAAACTATAAACATAAATAACATATAAACAAAAGTCTGTGTAGTTGTAATTTTTATTTATTGGACGTTTATTTGAAATTTCGAAACTAAGTTTAGTGATTCTGTAAATTCTTATTTAAGAGTACATAAATATATAAATCACCCTTAGATTAATGGAGAGAATGCATCGTTCAGGTGTAAGGATGTGCGAGGCAGGATGAGTGCATACATGACCATGGTTCGGAACCACCGATTCCTATTATGTGAAACCTTTGAACCGAAACCAAACCGCCTAGGAGATGTTCGTTCGTGGGCCCAGGTTTAAATTCGGTCATGTTCATACATGATTTTTTTTAAAATTTTAGTTCCGATTCGGTTTGGTTTGGTTTCAGTTTTCAATTGTTAAATGTAATTGTGAATATAGATATTCTCTACTATATTTTAATAAAAAACACTAATAAAAATTGAATAAATATAATAATTTCATTAAAAATAA
>CAODLS010337003.1:0-14216 GCA_948243855.1 Flueggea neowawraea
TATCTGGTAAGATTGATTATGTCAAATAAATGATGTCTCTCATCATTTCATTTGGGCGTGGCCATGCACTACTCAATCTCTAACAATCAAGTGGCCGGTGATATATTCTCTCTTTACGAGAGGGGCAATCCCTTCACTTCACCCATGTTTATTTGCGAGACTCCTCGCATACCCAATCATACCCATACTTGTCAACTAGTTACGGCCACGTTAGGCGTATGTAAAAGTATATGACAAATCACCAAAACCCCATAGTGATTTTAGGTTTGAGGATTCAAATATAAGCATTGCATGAGAATGACTTGCTACAATGCAGTATTCTCATTAGCGGCTCGTATCCAGATACCTTGTTCCAAACTTTTATCTATGAACTCTGATCGATATTCCCTATCCATGACCCGTAGAACATGATCATCGTACAGAGCTCATACTAGTCTTAGTTTATTTCCACTCCCGTGGTTATAATCGATTAGGGATGTTTAGAATGAAATTCTTTATTACTTCCAAGTTCTACTATCAAGGTCGTCAACCTTGATAACTCAAGTGCCGAATATTCATTCATAGACATTTTATCAATCATATATGCACAGAAAATAAATTAATGATAAAATAATGCCTCATATTTTTATTTCCAAAATAAAAGGTACTTATACAATGAATTGGGGTTAGGGCTTACACTAACAGAAAAGTCGTATGAAAATAGACATACGCTATATGATAAAATCCTATGATTATCGTAGAATTGATACGATGCTAAAATTGAGAAAATTTAGCATATTCTGTCTTAAAGCCAGAAGTAATCCTGTTAAGGTGTGGATTAAGGTTAGACAGCGAGATGCATCATAATCGAAACTTCTGTGTGGTATTGACAAATTATGTAAACATACGCTCCTCCGAGGGAAGGAAATAACACCACAACACATGATCATACCATGTGTGTTATATACGTGACCATGGGGATGGAAAATATTGATAAACAATCTCACTTTTCCTAGTGTGATCGTGAACATGTGGTCCTCGATATTACCTACCATTAGAACCCTTAACACTTTCAAAATGTGTAGTTGAGTTTGGCTACTTTAGTTTGCCGTTAATGGTCATGGTTGATTCGACCAAGCATGGCAAGCTAGGCAAGTAAACTTGGCTATATGGATTGTTTGGTGTAATAGGGAAAGTTTGTTACTAGACGCATTTGCACTAGTCTCAAAAGTTTGCTAAGTCAGCTCTCATGTAATGCACCACATGATGTGTGAACTTTGAGTAAAGCTTTCGTGGGATCAAGAAGTTCGAAAGCAGCTATTATGTGGTTACGAATTAGGAAAAGACATAAGTTTCCAGCAGATTGTGCTGCTGTTGTATACACATTCGTAGAATGAAGTTTTTTTTATGAGAGACGCCTACTAACAGGATTGAGATATGATCAGTTATAAATCCTTAACATGTGTATATCAAATATGCTCTCATCGTATGCTGGTTACGCGGTCTATTTGCCTGTATGACATGAGATCTTTATCATGATTGGTATTAGTTCCAATTATGATCCATGACGAGTTATGGTTCTGTCATGTGCGAGTGAGAGATGTTGAACAACCGGGTCTGCCCATGATGGTAATGGGTGGAACCTAAGTCAATTAGTTGTTGGGTCAACTAATGAGAACTAATTATTGGTAATTAACAGTGGGCTTCCTGAATGGTTTAGGAAGGTCCAACTAGAGTCCATTCATCTTATATGAGTAGGAAACCCTATAGTTGCCTAAAAAATGGAGAGATAGATAGAGCGAGGGAGAGTCAGAGGAAAAGAAATACTTTCTTTCACTCCAAATACAGCCGCCACTCTCCTTCCATAGAAGAAGAAAACGTTCTTCTTTCCTTCCCTACCAGAAATTCTGCACCAATCTCGGAGTGGCATCTAGACTGCGCAAAAGACGAGTATTCCCATCAGTAACAACCCGATTGTGGTTTGCTCGCAAGACCAACGAAGTTCTTAATCCTGGCCTTGTTGTTATGGATACTATACTTGTTGTCTTCCGCTGCCAAGGAATCGAGAAACCGAACCAGTCTTCGTTGTTGTTCGTCTGCTGACCGGTACACATATTCCTTCAGTTACTGTTACAATTATTATATACACAAATTTATATTTCGATATCAAATGTATCAAAAGTATTGAAAACCACGGATTCAAAAATATTACTTGAAGGCGTGTAACAATGCCACTTTCTTAAAAGATAATTTCACTATCTATATCAAATACATGAGAACCCGTGAAATCCTTTAAGATGCAGTGAAGTTGTCCTACTTGATGTGTACTTCATTAAATAGTCTTAGAGAGATTGGTGTCTTTATAAAATTGCAAAGCTAATTGTCTTTTTGTTCCTTTCTAAGGAATCATTCATCCTTACATAGGCTTTGAATAATGTTAACTCTCCACCAATTAAAAATGTCGTTCCATTAATCTAAGTGAATGAATTAATGGAACTATTATACTCCTTCCTTATCACAAAGAATGTTTTTTAGAATTTTTTTGTCAAAATAAGTGATATTTTATAAAACCAAGAAAGTTTTAAGCATAATTTTCTGAATATACCCTTATAGTTGTTATCTTACAATAAATCATTTATATTTTTGAGGAGTCATTAATAGGGATAATTTAGTAAATTAGTATCATAGTTAACACACTCTAATCATTTTCTTAATATGTGTTCTACAATCTTAAAAGACATTTTTTTTGTGGAAAAGAGGGAGTATTGACTAACATTTAAGTCTTCAATTTCTATTTGAAACAATATGACTCTCCAAATTAATTGAATTCTCAAGATGAATGCCTTCTCAGGAAAAAATAAATGCTAGTTAATTCATCTGTTACTCAAACCAAATTCTAACGAGACAATTAAATCTACTTGCAATGTTACAAGAAAATTAATTTTGGAGTGTCATTCATCATGTTCCACTAAGTTGAGAAGGTGATATCACTTCTGCAGCTGATCATAACCTGAAATGATTTCTTTTTATTAACCAAACAAACAAAAAAAGCAACCTAATCTCCTAAATCCTAATCCACTCCCACCATGTAATGATATGTGATGTTCTTAACCCTAAGGCTTTGTTCAATATCGTGGTGTAGTTAATAAACGATGGACAAGTAGTGTTATGTAAGGTTATTTTTATTATAAATGTTCAAAATTGTATGGTAAGAGTATTATAACTTGACAAAATTATTGGAATAAATGTTAGTCAATTTTTTGGTTAATATATAAAAAGATAATGATATTTTCGTTTATTAAATGTTTTAAAAGTGTGGCGAGTAATTTTTATTTTTCAAACCGTTTGAAAAATAAAAATTATAATTTGTAACTTTTTAAAACCGTGTGTTTTGAGGATATTTTATGATTCTGTAGTGCACCAAACATTGAAAAATTACGATTGACTTTGAAATACTGTTTTATCATCTCAATTTTAATCTTACCACCCAAATGAGCCTAAAAAGAAAATAAGAGTTCTGCTAAAATGACACTTAAAAATAATTACAATTATATTTATTCACACTTTAATTTTTATTAATATTATTATATTGTTGAAATACAAATTAAGATAATTATATATTTTTTTAATGGGTATCGATAACTTACAATGATGTAGCTACTTGCACCAAATAAAAATGATATAGCTAGTATTGAAAAAGGGTGGACTTGGCTTCATTATATTAAATTACTATTTATCTTATGAATGTATTGAGAAATTTCTATTTATAATATGATTTAAATTACATCACTTACAAAAAGATTCGGAGATAAATTGATAAATTAAGATATGGTCAAAAGAACAAATCTAAGTTTTTCCACAGATCCTTAGTTGTTTATTAGTTGGAATGGTATCTTATTATGAGTGTAAAACTGGAGATGGATTTTATTCAATATTAGGTATTTTTTTCAGATTGGATATTATAGACTATTAAATTGAGAAGTTAACCGATAAAAAAGATAGATAATGCCATTTCTGGGTCATTTAGCTTCTGCTGCTCTTAATCCATTTCATGAGACTTGTCTATGGCTGGCTATTCTTGGTTGGTTAATGTCCAACTCCCAAACATTTATTTGACATTTGAGTAATAGGTTAATGTCAAATTATCAATAGAGGGAAATTTGGGGCCGCGTCAAGGAAGACATCCTGGGAAAGCCAGAAAGTACAGATCCGCGAAATCTATCTACGTCTACCCAACCATGTTTCTTGCGCTGATATGTGCTTGCTCATCTGTAAGTATGACGTGAAGAAAGTGGTCAGAAAGGCTCCTGCCAGGCCGATAGCAAAGCCCCTACAGAGCTTTTCAAAATCTAATTTGAAATGAGTTGAAAGCCTTGCTGGAAATGGTTTCTCGCGTGTGAGAAGACTCACGACTGAATGGTTGATAGCGTGTTTTAACCAAGATCAATTCTCTGGAGTCTTTATTGCTTGTACTTTTGAAGGAAAATTTTGAGATCATTTTTTAGGTTTAGAATTTACAAGCCATTGGCAAAACATGGCCCTTTCTTGCATCATCTCGACTTCTGGGATAGTCATGCTTATTGAAACTCCACAACATTTCAAACTTCTGGTTCTGATAACAAAAGAATCATGTTGAGTTGTTCTTGTTGACAGTGTTTACTGGTCTAGTAAGCTTGAACCAACCTCATTACATAGCACAAAGCACACTAGATCTTTAGCAGTACAAACCCTCTCTCAATCTGAGCCAGCTTGCTGGATGACCATGGATATTCTGCCTTCTATGCCTTCTAACAAATTTGCAAACAATAGTTTGTCTTGAAGCTCAGTAAACTTGTCACTAATAGAAGTAGTCCCCAATAGCTAAATACATTTTAAATTCCAAGAACATTACAACAACCCAAAATTGACAACGGAATGCACTAAGGTACACCAATTATTTGTGTTTAATCAAAGATTAACAGGCCTAATTATCATTGATTTACTACAACAGAAAAAAAGAAAATCTCTGTACAACAATTCTTGTACGAGTAAAACCAAACAATAAAACAAAAGTTCGAACAGATTAACGAAACTATAAACAACATCAGCCATAAGAAACGCACAAATAGAGCTCATTAAACACAAATAGTAGAGTCACCAAAATAAAACCATTAAAACCATAAATAAATTATGCAATTTGACATTTTCATTTAGAGATTTGAGAACCATTTTCATATATTTGAAACAATGTCCCAAAGATGGAAACGTAATCTGGAGAGAGCAAGAGAAGATGGTGACAAGTTGAGTTGAAAGGTGGAGCTACTGTTGGGTTGGGTTATTGTTCGAAAAAAAGTTTTGGGTGGGTTTGGGGGGTAAGAGTCGATCACATGAGAGTGAGGGGAGTCGTGGAAAATGTTAAAATCAGGAAGTATCCCTGTGGTGTGAATGCCAAATTCTCATCGACTCGAAAATAACTCTCATTTAGACTAACCTCTACTAAACAGCTCAAGTCTCACATGCTGTTCCAACAGAGGCCTACATCATCGTGGCAGAACTGTCGTGTAACTTGTAAATAAACAAATATGTTGACATTTTGGCTCGTCTTTGAGCAATGTCCAAACATGCTCATGAGTGAAATGTTTTCTTCGATTTTGAAAAAAAAATTCACGAGCACGCTCCTTCACTTGATCGTCACTACAACTACTACGATGTTCGTTTTCAATTTGTTGAAGCTTTGGTTGAATTCATTCACAAGTGGTAGAAACCAATACCAATGGTTCTTGATGGCTTTCACTTTCCTTGGCGCGTCATTTCCACAATTTGCGTTGAAATATTCAGTAATTCGCTTCCAAAATGCCTTTTCATTTTGGAAATTGCCAACAACGCAATCATTTGAAATTGATATCCATGCTTATGCGAGTCTTCGATCATCTTCTATACTCCAAGGAAGGCACTTCTCTACGTATTTTGCGTCCTCATCAAATGGTGGAAAAGAAGACTTATTTGCCGGTGGTGTTGAATTGGCTAGAACTTGAGAATCAAATAAGAAATTTGATTTCGACCCATTTGAATTATTTGTTTCAGAACCAATATCCAAATTAGTGAAATTATTTTGAAAATTGGGGTAGGGAAAAGGAAATTGCATATTTTTCATTTGCGGTGCGAGAAAAGGAAATGACATACTTTGGGCATTAGAGGTATTTTGGTTATCATGAAATTTTGTGAAAAAAATTGGTAAGGCAGAACTTGAGGATTTGGAAAATTTTGTGTTTGAAAATTATATGATTGATTTTTCAAATTTGACAAATAATTTGGATTGGGTTCTTGAGAATTGGTAGAATTGAGATCCATTTTTTTGATAGAAAAATAATAGATAGGAGATAAAATGAGAAATATGAAATTGGAACAAGAAAGTATTTATAGAGAAAAAAATACAAAAAAAATAAAATTGAAAAAAATTGAAAAAAAAAATGGACCATTGTTCATTGTTTATTTGTGACTGTTGCAAATAAACAACGGTCATTTAATAAAAAAGTTAAAAAATAATATTTTTTTTCAATTGACGGGACCCATTGTCAGTGGGCTCCAAGCGTAAGGAGGTCTTTCCTACTGTCCCATGCCTCTTCTTTTCCATTGGTTCCCCTGTTGTGGGAACCAATGGAAACGAGTGACCAATGATTTTTCATTGGCCCCGTGTTGGAGCCACCCTAAGAGCAATCACCAGACAATACGTCATTAGGGTAATCCTTGATCCGACCCAAATCCGCACACCCGAACCGGCCATATCTCACTTTACGGTTGTCAGATTTTGGCGATTTTTTAGGGTTTTTTTTTCTCCTCATTTGCAATTGATCTATGGCCTAAAAAATCCATAAAAGGTTCGTAAAATTGATACGAAAATCAAAACCCCTTTGGACACGTGGAATTGAAATAATTGTGCCGTTTCAACATCAATATTATCCGTCTGTCTCAAAGGGGGGTTTCACTCATATTTTCATGTACAAACAATTCACAACCTTGTATCGAAAGAGAAACAGAGAAATTTATCTGAAATAAACTGAAGTTTTGTTTGGTTCCAAACAATGAATATTTCAATTAT
The DNA here is from genome assembly GCA_948243855.1 of Flueggea neowawraea. Lineage (NCBI taxonomy): Eukaryota > Viridiplantae > Streptophyta > Magnoliopsida > Malpighiales > Phyllanthaceae > Flueggea > Flueggea neowawraea. The sequence goes on from CAODLS010337003.1 coordinate 7,058, forward strand.
ATTTGGTTTTCGAAAATTATTGCAGAGATTTTTTTTCATGTGGAAATGATTCCTTCATTCATTCAACATTAAGTCTTCATACAAAAATATTTACAACTCAACATAAACTTTTCGGATTGAGGACTATATGTGTTTTTCTTTTTATAGACTGCTAGTGTAATTTGACAAATTAGTTTACTCACTCCATCCCAAATTGATAGGCCATTTAGATAAATATGACTCTTAAGAAAAATATAGTTAAACTAGTTGTAAGTAGTAATTAGTGTTTCGTTTTCCAAATCTACCCTTACTTAATCTTTCATATGAAACCTTTTTTATTGGTCAAGGTTGGTTTGAATAAAATAAATTTGCATTGGAAATAAGGAAATATGATTAAATTGTTGATCAATTATGAATGGTAAAAATGAATTTAACCATTAACTACTAAGTAAAAACAAGAAGTACATCTATATTTTGAGACATTCAAAATAAAAATGGGACCTATCAATTTAAGAGGGAGAGAGTATTATTCTGATTGATATCAGTACTAACTGGTAACATGCAGACGTTTAATTCTCTTATCTGCGGTACTCGAGGTTTACTACCGAATAATCCTATAAGAGAATGAATATTTTTTTTCTTTTAATCAAATCCCACGACCTTACTTATGAAGTTATTATATTTTTGTATCAGTGTGCAATTTCTGATTTAAAAAATTAATTAATAATTTTAGTTAACTAATTGAATACAAATTATATTTTTTTATAAATTAAAAAGAAAACATCCACCTTAAATAAAAAAAATGTTAAAAAGTTGCATGAATCGTGCGAACTTTATTCGTAAGAAATTCACTAAACTTTAGGATAAGAGAGAAATGTTTTTTCATAAGACACTTAAGAATACTGCCAACGACAATGCTCCCAAATCCTTCAAAATTAAACATAAACATCAATCTTAATGATAAAAACACATCATCTTCCCCCCCTATTGTTATCAACCACAAGAGAACCACATATGTTTCCATTTTCAACCACAAGAGAAAATTACAAATGAAGAAAAGAGATAACAAATTAAAAAGAACCAAATTTGAGAACTCGTACCATTCAATGTTGAGTCTAAAGTTATAGAGATTGTATTTGTGTTGTGTTCATAGGTCAAGTTTGCTGCCAGCAACATCCACGACAAACCTGTATCTAACATCATTCTTTTCAAGCCTCTCAAATGCTGTGTTTATGTACTCCATTTTGATCTGTTAATGTTGAAGTGATTTTCTTGATCAAGATTGAAGCCAAACATTGAAGGAATTGAAGCAAGTCAAGTTTGGGTCGAATTGGTGAAGAGAAGAGGTGAAGCGGAGCTTGACGAGGAGGACACGGCCTTGGCCACAGCCGTGTCCCATGCTGTGCAAACCGTGTCTTGGTTTCTTCGACACACGGACGCGTGACCAGCCCGTGTCTTTGTGCTTCTGTCTGTGGCTTTCCAATCTTGCCCGTGTCTTGACCTCTGACGGGTTTTAAGGTCTAAATTAGAATTTTCCTCATTAGTTTTGACTTGTATTCCTTGTAAACTATATAAGGGGGCTTGAAAACATCTTGGGGGCCTTTGGACATGCTTTTGAACGTTGTTGTAAGCTGTTGTGCTTATTATTGACTCTAAATAGTAGAATTACTTGTGCTCTGTCCGTGGACATAGATCGGATTGATCGAACAACGTAAATCTTGTGTTCTTATGTGATTGCTCTGTGTTATTCCGCAATCTTCTATCGTCGGTTTTCCCTGACAAGTGGTATCAGAGCCACAAAAGTTTGTTCAGAAACTTTGGGTTCGTTCTGCAGAAAGAAGATTTCTTCGTACGAATTCGATATTGAGAAATTCAATGGGTCGAATGATTTCACGCTGTGGAACCTGAAGGTGAAAGCAATTCTGGTTCAGCAGAAGTGTGAGGAGGCAATTGAAGGTGAAGAGAAATTACCGATAGAACTGACAGTGGTGCAGAAAGCGAATGCTGTGAAGAGAGAACATTGTGCAATTATATTGAGTCTGAGGGAGGTGGCTGATGAAACTACTGCAGCAAGCTTATGGAAGAAGCTGGAGAGTAGGTATCAGAGAAGATCCATGTCGAACAAGTTTTATCAGAAAAGACGGCTGCATACCTTACAGATGTCAAAAGGCATGCAGGTAAAGGAACATCTTGATAAATTTAATAGGATTGTATTAGATTTGAAAAGTGTTGGTGTTGACATTGATGATAAGGATCAAGTTATGTTTCTGTTGCATTCTTTGCCTGAGTCATATGAGAGTTTTGTTAATACTATCATGTATGGTAGAGATGAAATTTCTATTAATGATGTGAATGATGCTCTGTTGTCTAAAGAACTAAAGAGGTTAACTTCTAGTTCAGGTGGAGACAGAGTGGAGTCCGAGTTAACCATTAGTAGGGGCAAGAAAATGGGTAAGAATCATGGTTTGAAGTGTTATCACTGTAAGGAGATTGGACATGTGAAAAAGAATTGTCCACATAAGGGAAACGGTGGAAAATCAAGTGCAACAGTTGCTCAGAATAATTCTGTGGAGTTTCTGGATAGTTCTGATGAGGGAGAAAACAGTAAAGTGTTGACAGTTACTGCATGTAAATCTGAAGATAGCTGAGTTATTGACAATGGTACAACTTATCACATGACTTTTTCAGGAAACTGTTTGATTCTTTTAAAGAATGGAAATACAGTGTTAAATTGGGAGATGGTGAGAAGCTGAGTGTTGAGGGTAATGGATCTTTGAAGATCAGGATGCATGATGGGATGGTCAGGAAACTTGAAGCTTGGTATGTCCATGGGTTGCGGAGAAATTTGATTTCTGTTGGTGCTTTGGCTAAACATGATTATGGTTTCTCTGGGAGAGGTGGAGGAATACGGGTGTGCAAGGGATCTTCGGTTGTGATGAAGGGTAGATTGTGGAATGTCATTTACACATTGATTGACAACTCGATAGTTGCTAATGATTTATGGACTGTAGTGAGTTTTGCGAAAAAACGGGTGAAGTTTGTGATTGAGACTCCGGAACAGGAGAATATCAATCAGGTTGATTCACAAGGGCTAACAACATGTGAACTAGGGCATGGTAATTGTGTTGGTGATTTTCAAAAGCAGCCATTGGAAAACACAAGGAATATGCGGAGTGTTGGGTTGTTAGGAGTGAACGGAAAGCTAGCTAGTGGAGGCAAGTCCGGGTTGGACTTGATTCATTATTGCAGGACTTGAGGCCCTTCAGGGATGTGGCAGATAAGTAATTGGGATTTAGAGTGAAACGGGAAAGAAAATTCACTTCAAGGTGGAGAATTGTTAATGTTGTAGTGATTTTCTTGATCAAGATTGAAGCCAAACCTTGAAGGAATTGAAGCAAGTTAAGTTTGGGTCGAATTGGTGAAGTGAAGAGGTGAAGCGGAGCTTGACGAGGAGGATACAGCCTTGGCCACGGCCGTGTCCCATGCTGTGCAAATCGTGTCTTGGTTTCTTCGACACATGGACGCGTGACCAGCCCATGTCTTGGTGCTTCTGTCAGTGTCTTGCCAATCGTGCTCGTGTCTTGACCTCTGATGGGTTTTAAGGTCTAAATTAGAGTTTTCCTAATTAGTTTTGACTTGTATTCCTTGTAAACTATACAAGGGGGGCTTGGAAATATTTTGGGGACCTTTGGTCATACTTTTGAACGCTGTTGTAAGCCGTTGTACTTGTTTTTTACTCTGAATAGTAGAATTACTTGTGTTCTGCCCGTGGACGTAGATTGAATTGATCGAACCACGTAAATCTTGTATTCTTGTGTGATTGCTCTTTGTTATTTCACATTCTTCTATCGTCGATTTTCTCTGACATGATCACTTCAATCATGGATGTCATGCCCTTATCCTTGCAGAATTCAAGCATCTCCTTTGTTTCCTTCATGCTTCCGATGAAGCTCCCCATGATCGACTTTCTTCCTGCACGAATTTGATCACCAAAACAAAGTTGTAATGACCCCTTCAAACTAAAATCTGCATATTCAAGTTTCGCGAGCGTAAAAGTATACTGTGAGGAAGAGAGCTAACTTAGCATGACCATAGGTGAAACAAATTGCAGAGGTGTATTAATAACACCCATCAAGATCAATTTCCCATCAAGTTTCAACAAAGAAAGATAAGGCTCAAGAGGGCGAAAACAAATTGAAATTTCTTACATCTGAGCCTACCTCCACAACCACACCTACCACTTCATGACTACAAATCCAAAATAAAGAGTCAACAATCGCAATAAATAAACATAAGATACAGAATGATAGTCACTAACAAATTAATGGGCCTCAGTGTCATCAATGATGACATTCAATGATGGATGTTTGCTTTTGACAGAAGAAGCCAACTGGGTTGGCGAAGTTAGTTGAACTAAAATAAAAGATCATAGACAAGAAGAAAGGGGTGTTGTTGAAATAATACCCTGGAACCGTAGGATACTGAGACATGCCAAGATCATTCTTAACTTGGTGAATATCAGTGTGGCAGATTCCACAGCAGAGTACCTTGATAAGAACATCTTCTGGGCCAGTATTTCTACACATACATCAACCAAAACAATCAAATGATGATAGAAATTGATTACTTGAGCAATGTAAGCCTCTCGGTTTTTTGGTTCGTGTTTAATTTACTTTTTTTATTTTTGTTTTCTGATATTTTATCTTTTTTTTTTAAGCTAAAGCGGAACAAATGCTGTAAATTTTTACTTGAGATTTTTCGTTTTTCAAAATTATTTTACATGTCTGTGAGAATGAGGCCGTATATTAATTTATCATCATGCATATTTAGTTTTGCTTATTTTGATTTCTACCAAAAAATGAACCCACAAACCTCTTAATGGGCGAAACAATTTCAATAAATAATTAAATTGAAAAATTATTGGTGACTCATTGTTTAGTTTAGATCGTGTTTATAATGTTTTTATCATTACATGTTTGGGCTAAATTTAATAGGACAAATAAGAATAAAAAAAGAAAAGAAGTCAAAATAACTCAGTTACATAACCAAACCAAAAGAGTACAACGATCTAGTCATTTTGTGAGGCACTAGAAAAGAAGTCAAAATAACTTGAAGTTGTGTAGTTGACATAATCATGAGTAGTAGGTAAACCAAATGACATATTCTCAAAAATTAAGTAATAGGTATTAAAATTAAGTAATTGTGTCCACAATTAAGTAACTAATCTTCAATAATTGAGTAATCAGGTTCAAGCTGAATTAAGTAACCACTCGTAAAATTGAGTAACTCATCATCATATTAAGTAACATGATAAAAATTAAGTAACCATGTCCAATTAAGTAACTTGGCATTAATAATTAAGTAACATTATAGAAACTGAAATTAAGTAACTAATTTTACAATTAAGTAATGATGGTTGATATTAAGTAACCAAAATAAAATTAAGTAATGTACCCAAAATTAAGTAATTAAAATCCAAAATTAAGTAACAACTTAAATGAGCACATCTTTTAATTTTTCTCAATTATGAACATAATTAAAAAGAAATTCTTATATATTCTAAAACTACTTATTTAATGTTATTCATTAAAAATGTGTTTTTTTCATGGTATTAACTCCAAAAAATATTTCCAGAATTGCTTGTGGAAAAAAAAATTCATCTACATAAAATTAACAATAATTACTTAAGCAAAACATAGCTCATTTCAATAAATATAACTTAAACACATACCTTATTTTAGGATTTTTTTGTGAAAAAACTTCAAACTTCAATCTTACTCATACCAAGATCAAGTATTTCTCTTCATGATTTCTATAGTAGAAAACAAAGATAAATTAGAATTAACATGATCTCTCTTTATATGTCACGACTTAGAATCAGACCATAACTGGCGTACAAGACGAACTGTCTATGGAAGCCCGGTTCATCTCGCACAAGCCTCGAAGAATAGAAACATCTACCCAATTATTATTAATAACTGGCTTATTAGTCAAATTAAAAATTTTAACATAGATAAGTTTTCCGAAAATGATATTCTTGAATATAATTATAATATCAAAATACTACATAAATAATTTAAGTAAAACCATTAGACATTATTTAATAGATACAAAATCATAATCTATTACTCGGTGTGGAGTAACTAACATAACAAAAACTTGGTCCGGACAATAGAGCACTCACTGAGCATGGAAGAATCAAATGACAGCTATCAAGATCACCTGAAAAGTTAAGTAAAACAAAAACAAGAAAAATAAAAGGGATAAGATTCTTAGTGAGTGGATAACACAACAGAGCGACTCAGGCTCCTCAAAAGAGTTTTGAAAATATTTTCGAAAACTATCACATGCACATATATATCCAAATAATACCGTATATATAAATAGATTGTTTCAAAAATCCACTTTGCAATCATTTTTCAGACAGAGTAGACAACATATCATTACCGAAATTGATTAGATGAAGAAATTAAATAACATATTTAATTTTCTCAAATCCAAAAAAGCCAAAGTGTTTTCCTTTCACATACTTTCCGAAATTCACTTCACATTCGAAAATATTTCACAGAAAAGCACTCAGTTATTTTTAGAGATAATTACTCAAAATATTACACAGATAAATTTTAAATTTATTTTCAGAGTTAAATACCGAAATATCTTTAGAAATAATTACCAAGTATTTTCAGAGTTAAACACCGAAGTATTTTCAGAATAAGTACCAAGTATTTTCAGAGTTAAAGACCAAAGTATTTTCAGAATAAATTTCAAAGATTTTCAAAGAGTAGTTTCAAAACATTTTTTGACGGGGACCAAAGATCATAATCATCGAGTTAACCGAACTCGGTAATAGCCACTAAGTCGGAGATTTGCCACTAAGGCACCATGATATAACCACAAATACAAGTATAATCCACTAAAGGCGCAAATATAGTCACTTATGCAAATGATACAACTTCAGTTTATCAAGGCTACGCTTGTCACGACCCATTCCCGGGGCCGCGACCGGCGTACGAAATGAACCGTCTGTGGAAGCCCGGCCCATCCCGCACAAGCCTCAAAGTACAAAACTTATACCCAAACCTCATATTTAAATAAATATGAATAACAAATAAAAATATAATCTTTGTTTATTAAAAACAAATCATACATAGTATTAAGTGCGGAATTTAATTTCAAATTA
>CAODLS010337017.1:0-14148 GCA_948243855.1 Flueggea neowawraea
GGGTTAATTAATAATCTGGGTATATGATTATTATTAACCAACGTTTTGATATGGAAAATAAAGTATATATGGGTATATATATACAAGAGCATTTTGTAAATAATGGAATAAAGGAAAAGATATTGCATGATTGTATGTGAAATCCTATGTATGTATCCCACAGAATATGGGGACACCCGGCTATAGGGTACGTAGCCTTTGGGATACAAATGCTTTGTCAAGGCCCTAGTTATCGGGGTAACGGGATGACTGTGTATCCAGCTAGATACACACGTTTATTGAGCAGCCAGGTGGCAGAGTCCACATTGTTATATTGATATTGATACTGGTCTCATACTATGAATCCTTAAATATACGTATATATTGTCTGAATGCATGTTGTATGATATGAATGCGAACGTTTTGGTAAAACGATTTCAGCAAAGGTATTATATATATAGTGTATATACTATATGGTATCTATATATGTGTACGGTAGTTTGAAAAAGGGTTTTAAACCAGTCTTTGTGAGGCACGTACGAGGCGGTCTGACGTGTTGTTTCCTCACTAGGGAATCTTACCCCTTTTTTCTTCTGTTGTCCATGTTATACCTTTGTTCGCAGGTGACATCTTTTGGACGCACAACATCTGACCCGTATCTCAACCTAGTGAGGTGCTTTTGGCTATTCCGAGTGCCCTCGTTCGAGACTCTACTTTGCTATGTCATGGAGCTCCATATCAGGTTACTGTTGGGATACTGGGCTTCATTTTGTATTTTGGGGTTTACTCTGGTGATTTATATTTTCACTGATATTTTTGATATACTGTATATGTATATATATATATATAATTTATTTCATTTATAAATATTTTTATAAATGTTTTAAATAAATAATTTGATAAGTCGTGTAGTATATCTGATCACAGAGGCTTGTACGGGATGTAGCGGGCTTCCACAGACGGTCTGCCTCGTACGCCTGTCACGGGTCCGACTATGGGTCGTGGAAACACAACAAAACACCAACAAAATAGAGTACAAAACCAAAATCTTTACGTTTTCTTTGTTATTAGAGTACAACACGAGTACATGTGGAGTACAAAGTCAATAAAATAAGAATAAATCATAAATATTAGATCAAAACGAGTACATTAAGAGTACATGAATAATTTTCTTAATTATTTGAGTACAACAAAGCTTATTAGTTGAATACAAATCGAGTATAAAACCGACTACAAGAACAAAATGAGAAAAAACTAGAACAAAACACCAGCAAATGAGTACAAGCATAATTTTAAACATAGTACCACGAGTATACAACGAGTACATAATGTAAATTACCTTCCCTCTCTCCTCCTCTCCATCAAACACAAAATCAAAAAAGTAAAGAAGACACAGATTCCATGATTTTGTTCCTTCTCTTTTGTTGTCAAACGGCAACACAACACCTGTACAAGTAACCAAATGGCCATGTAGCAGAGAGCTACCACCACCACCAACAACGACAAGAATTCCTCAGTGCCAAACAATGGAGTATGGTACTCCTACTCCTACTAATGTTAGTGTCAGTTCTTGCTTCAAAACCATGGTCGCAACAACATCATTCAAGAGTTGGGCACAACAAACCGAAGAGAGATACAACTTCAACTCGCTCTCGCTTTACTCCTCTCCTCTCAAGCCGCTCTTTCATATTTCTCCTTCCTCTCATCTTCCTGTTCGATTAAAAGAGAGCAACTGTCGATATGACATGAGAGAGAAGAGCAAGAGAGTCAGAGAGAAGAAGGGAGAGAGGAAGGCAGAGGTGAGGGAGGCGAAGACAAAGGGAAGAAAATTAAGAGAGACAGAAAACGTGTGAAATAGAGAAAATAAAGAAGAGAAAGAAAGAAAGTCGGATGAGAGTAGGGTTTGAGAAGAGAGAAACTGAATATAAATTGTTGTATTTGTGAAATGTAAATAAAAATATTTTTTATAACATCATATATAATCTTTCTTTTTTATATATGTGAAATCAAAATAAGAAAAAATGGAATGTGGTGTAATTTCCTCAAAAATTTTAATGTACTGGCATTATTTCAGCCATTGGATTAAATGAATGCAATCAAGACCATTAAAAGGAGATAAAAGGAAATAGGTATAAAAGGATCATAGTCGTAGGCATGTTGACGGTTCACGAACCGGAGGTTTTGGGTCAAGAACCCTCTGAACCGGAACCAAACCGCCCAGGGGTGGCTCGTTCCAGTTCCACTTTGTGGTTTGGTTAGTGGTTTGGGCAGTTCGGTTGGGAGTTTCAATTCAACTTCCTAATAATTCAAAATAGTAACCAAACACTATTGTATATTACTTACCGATAGGTCATTTCCCAAGAAATAACTTTTCAGGGTTTAACTTTTTGAAAAGTCGAACCAACCAAACACTAAGTCTATTGCTATTGTTTATTGTTTCTTGGTCTATTTCTCATTGAACTAAGTCCTGAAAACGCCAAAATTGAACTGTCAAAAAGTCTTTGAAATTAGAAAACTATGACTACTTTACTTTGTCGAATTTCTCTAAAACCAAGCAAGAATGGAGAGAGAGAATTGTTTTAATGCACCATCATTTATTTATGAAAAAAGGGAACTAGGTAATTTTGTTTTAATTGTATTGACCAACCACTTAATGCACACGTGTTAAATAGTTAATTTTTTTTTGCCAAAGAAACAAGGATATTTCATTATTTTAAAAAAATTCCTAAAATAAAGTCCTCTTCTCTCTCTCTGGAAGCCTCTCCCTAAACAAACGCCTAGGGCTATAAACGAACCAAGTTGTTTGCGAGCAGCTCGAGCTCTAGCTCGATAAAAGCTCGTTCGAGCTCGACTGGTTTATTTACGGGCATGTTCATGAACAAAATATAAGGTTCGATTATTTAAATGAGTCGAGCTCGAACAAGCAAAGCTCGGACTCGAAAGCTCGCAAGTAGCTCGTGAACAGACTCGTGAACAGGCTCGATAGGATCTCGAAATTGGACTTATTTACCCAAGAATATGCTTATATATTAAGTATTGTATATTTTTATTAGAATTTTATGTCATTAATATGTAATGTTATATGAACAATTTTTATTTATTATGTTTTTTATTATATGTAATTAATTTCAAATTTTAGAATTTAATATTTATTTTTCTTGGTATATAATGTAATGTCCAAAATATTTTCATGTTAAGATGAGTGAACAAATTATTTATAGGATTAGAAATTGAGTAATTTAACAATTTACTTAGAGAAAAATAATATGTTTATATCAAAATATGTGATATAAACAACATAAACATAAACTATTGATTCTAAAGTTCATGTTCTATACTATTTTTTTAAAATTAAGGTTTAGATCTACGAATAATGAAGGTCTGTATTACATGAAATTTTGGTGTACAAGAGTATACACTATTTTTTTGGTGTACGAAAGTATACATTTTATGAAATTTAGGCGTACAAAAGTGTATACAACATGAATTTTAAGACTAAAAAGGTGTACATAACATGAAATTTAGGACTACAAAGGTGTAAACAACATGAGTTTTTTTGGTGTACGAAAGTATATATTTTATGCAATTTAGGTGTACAAAAGTGTATACAACATGAATTTTAAGACTAAAAAAGGTGTACATTACAGGAAGTTTAGGACCACAAAGGTGTACACAACATGAGTTTTTTTGTGTACGAAAGTATACATGTTATAAAATTTAGGCATACAAAATTGTATACAACATGAATGTTAAGACTAAAAAGGTGTGTACAACATGAAGTTTAGGACTACAAAGGTGTACACAACATGATTTTTAGGGATACAATGGTGTACACAACATTAAGTTGAGATGTACAAAAGTACACCACTAAGGTATTTACCATAAACCTCTAAAATATTATGGCATATACCTAAAATTTCTGTAAGTTATAATATATTAAGGCATATACACTAGACCTTTGATGAAACATATTAGTGCAAGCATTTTGCTTCAATCTCACAACAACCAAGAAACCACAAAGCAAAAACCGAAAACTATCAGTGCAAGCATTCGAGGATGAGGGCCGACAACGATTCAACGAGGATGACAACTGAGAAAGAAGATCTAGAGGCAATGATGTTGAGGCCGACTATGAAGGATCTAGGTGACAAAAGTCACAAGGTGCAAGAAGGAGAGGAGATGAGAGAGAAGCAGACAGAGAGGCGAAAAGAGGAGGAAGAGAGGGAGACGGAGAAGGAGATGGAGGACAGACAGAGATGAGGTGAGTGACGAAAGAGAAAGCGTGTGAGAGAACCGGTTTTATATTTAGGCATTTCAAAAATTTGAATCACAGTTTTAGCATTTCAGAAATTTTAATAGTGTGAGACACAGAAGAAAACATAATTGTAAAAGTAGACTCACAAGGTAAGTATCTCCATTAATTAGATATTAGTCCTAATCAAATTGAGTTCGATTCACGATTCGTCTTGGATGGACCGTTTTTCGAACGTAAATAAATGAAGTGATAAATTTTGATCAGCAAATATATACTAACAATATAAAATTATTTATACATTAGAAATTCATTTTTATTCATTTTTTATTGCATATCGTGAAGTGTGCGGAGCTGTATACCTTGGGACTTTGTGGCAACGGCCATGATTTGGTATTCGCAAATTAATCATAAAAATTTGTTGGTATTGACTTGTACACTTGAACTTGCTTCCAGTAAGTTATAAGTCATGACAAATGTATATAGAATTTTCGCATAAAAAATGAACTGAATAATCAAAGAAAGAATACGCATTCCTCTTGTGTTTTTTTTTTTAATGAAGATTTTTAAAATTTTGAAGAAGATAAATTTTTAATCATAAATATATGGTTGATTTAAGTCGAGGAGAAGATGGACAAAGACATGATTTGCATTTGTAAACGTCAGGGCATGACAAGATTTACAGTTGATTGAATTTGATTGCAACACACTTAAATATATGTGTGAGTATTGGATTAGCATTTTGTTCTTCGCAGCCAACGAATAATAATGTAAATATGTAATTAATTCACTGTATATTACTTGACCTAAGTGATGGGTGCAATTAGTTCACTACTTGTCAAGATTGTAAGAGCTTGTCTCAAAATTTTCTTTCTTATTAAGTTTACGTATTTATATTTTTTCCAAAACAAGTTGAGTGTCAAATTATCCTTCATTTATTAAGTTTCCTCTAATCTAATATACTAGTCCAATGGGTATTAGTTGCTAATTGGACGGCTAAGGATAGAACAACAGCACCAATTAATAGACATTTACAATACTCAAATTTTCTCATGAAGCATCTCTAGATGAATCAGTGAATAACTCTACATTTGTCCCTTTGTCTCCAACTATTTTCCCAATTTCACAAACATTTCCATGACGTAGACTCTCATAGGACTTGGTCATCTTTTCCCAACTTAATTGTCTTTATACATGAAAATATGTTTAAAAGTTATTGGTCTAATGTGCATGAATCATCTAATCTCCCCATCTTCACGTTTTATATGCCTGCATTTATCAATCTTCAGCCGTCTCTTATGTAAGTTATATTTACAAAAAGCCTATAACGATTTGATTCTCAAATTGCAATACCATCAAACTTTATTAGAGATTCAAGCATGAATCAAACTAAAATTCACTCAAAAGGTAACATACCCTTCTCATGGGTCCAAGGTGAGTACTACAACTAAACATGAGTACTATCCAAGAGAAGCAGATCTTGGTGCGAAGCTACCGCCACCTCCATGCCCTATTGAACAACCGGCACAAATTTCGAGTCGTAACATTCATATTCCGCTTCCGCCTTGCCCCTTTCAGCCTCCTCCTTCAAGGAGTTCTTCAGGAAAAGGGCTTAAGAAGGTGGATCAAGATGACCCTTTTATGGTAGCCTATAGGGCCTGTACCAAAACCAAGAATATGTCTAGACATGATCAGGTTGGTTCTCGGTTCAAAAAGGGCATTTTTATTTTTTCATGCAAGCATTCCGGCAGTGTTAGGGTTGATAATTTAATGATAGTTTCTCAACTTCCATTTGAGAGGGATGTGGGTAAGTAGTTTACGAATGTGATCACCAAATGTGTAGATGGCATCCAACGGCTTTGCTTTTCTTTACGGATTTGAATTAAGAGGGATGGATGGTGGGTATTGCTATAAAAAAAATTTATAAGTATCGCTATAATTTTAACTATTATTTTTATCATAGTAAAAAATAATTTTATTTTTATATTTCAACTTATTTAGAGTTGAATTGATAGTTAAATTTATCGAATTTAGCTGGGCAAATGATCATTTCAAAAATTATTGCAGCAGTAACTGATACCGAGTAATACTCGTTAGTATTAGTAATACTGGGAGAATCACTTGGTTGCCTTTCTTCAAGGAGTCTTGAACTTGGCCACATAAGATGTGATTTTAATTACATGAGTATTTAATCATCAAGTCGCTGCATCATTGGTGAACTTGACATGCTTAATACGGTTAGTTTGTTCCTTATATTTTCTTTTCTCCTTTTACTATTCACCAAAAATTATAATTTTGAAATTTCAATCGCAAATGATTTAATTTGTATTTAAAGTTTGGACCTACCCAAAATGATATACGATTTTGGCTTCCTAAAAACCGACGACAGCCGTTAGGGAAAATAATATACGATTATGACCGATGTAATTATTCAACACGTCAACCGACTCAAGGTTCAATTTTTTTCAACTTTATTTTATCGTTACCAATCGTGTTCATTGGAATAACAATCCTACTAACTGATAAAGTACGGTAAGAAATCTGTTTTGGGAAGAAAAAGTTCTGCCTTTTATTCCCAGTTAAGAAGCTTATGTACGTGGCCACGACTTGATAAGCAAGTCAAGTACTCTACTATCAATATTCGTATCAGAAAGAATGACAATCACTACAAGAAATTACATTTTTTGGTACGACACATTTCATCCCAAAAGAATGCATTTTCGTCCCTAATTGTTTTTAGGGACGAACAAAATGGCGTCTCTAAAGATGCGTCCGTAAAAGCATTCAAGGACGAAAAGATGAAGTCGTCCTTAAATGTTAGGTATTTGTGGATGAAAGATAAGTTCGTCTGCTATTAGTCGTCTTTCAGGGACGATGGTTGATGTCCCTAAAATGAAATTCTTTCGTCCTTAAATGACTAATTCGTTCACAAAAGATTGTAAAGGTAGACTTTTTCGATAATTTTTGGACGAAATATTTTTGTCCGTAATTTTTCTCACATATTGGGGACGCAACATGTTGTCCATAACAATCATTATCGTGGACAAATTATTTAGTCCATAAAATATTTCGGGACGAAATCTTTCGGGACAAATGATAGTGGATGAAATCTTTCGAGACAAAAGATTTAGTCCACTAAAATATTGCTTCTGAGATTCAATTTGTCCAGAAGGGTTGATCATTAGGGACAAAAGTTTTAAAAACAATTTGTCCACATATATTTCAATCCTAATAGTTTCCTTTGCAATTTAAATAGTACAATTATAATCAAATCATCTACAATTTATAAACATTTAAATGATTAATACCAAAATAGTTTGAATTTACAATCAAATTTCTCAAGTGAACAAAATGATTCATCCATTGTATGATGACATAAGTAAAGGTTTTTAGACAAAAAACAAAATACCTATATCGTTGTCTTAACATGTCTAGCATGCAAAATCAAACAAAATACCAAGTAGAGTTTCATCTCTTGATCTCCACCTGCAATGTATAAAACATATAAAAGAATTAATAACCTACTTAATGTTTTCTATTCAGACACAAAATAAATTACATATCAACAAATTCAAACACAAAACAAAAATAAAAACCAACCATTAAAAGGAGATTTAGGTGGGTGAGTGACTCATTCCAGCAAGAACCAAATCAAGCATCTTCTCTTGGCGTTGCAAACGAGCTTCCCAAGTCTTTTCTTGATTTTCCAAACGATTTGTCAAATCATCTACTTTATCAAACAATGTAAAAATCACAGCATCTTTTTGTTTAAGCTCTTTCTTAATCTTCTTAATTTGACATTTGAATTGTTTCCTTTGCCTTTTGGTTTTGGTCCATATACAAGACCTTTGATGTAACCTGATCTACTTCCAAGTACTTGATCGCAAATTTCATTAGAGCTCAAAGTCTGTCCATCTTCTTTGGATTTCTCTAATAACTCCATCATTTTTTCTAAAATTTGACAAAATAAACAAATCAAAAATTATCTAAACACATTCCATGAAATAGTTAAGACATAAAACATTAATGGACTATGATTGCACATACATATTGTGACTCTGCCTCTGGAGTGGTCTAACATTTTCCCTCTTTAAAATGAGTGAACTTATGAAAAGCTATTCGATCAAAGCCTTCCCCATCATTTAACTTCTCCTCCTAACACATTAAATAGTATATACAAAAAGTTATAATAATAAACTAATGACTATTTATGAAATAAAAAAGTTTTCTAAATTATTTTGAAACATACAATTTCATGTCGAACAACCACAAACGTTATTGATCCTTGATTGTGCTGCATTTGTAGCTTGCTTCGATTGGCAGCATTTTGTACACTTCTAGCCTGTAGGAATCAATAATTAAAACAACTGCACTTTAAGTAAGAATTACTTAAATGGCAGCCCATTTTAAAAAAATGAGTACAAATTGAGAAAATATACCTTGACTTTTGGATCATCCCAATAAATGCAAAGATTTTTCCAATACTATTGAGTTAATTTTTCATAGTCTGGTTTATTTCTTTTTGCATCCTCAACTGAATCAAACTTTAAAAAATGTTGCTTGAAAGCATATCTTGCTTTACACACTCGAGTTTTTAGAAGTTGTTCAATATTTTCTTGAATGCTTTTGTCATCTCCATCAACAATATCTAATTGCATCTACGAATCGAATAACATCATTAGAACGAACATCAATTAAAAAGTAGATAAAATGAGAAAAATAAACTTACTTCTAAATGATCCATTGCCAAATTTAAAACATCCTCCTTGACATCACTCCATTTCTTTGCCACCAGTATGCACTCTCGAGATATAAATCCCAATTGATTTGAAAGTTTTGCTGACTGCACCCTATCAATTGGCCTTCCTTGTTCCACATCAATCTGAATTTTCAACTTCTTTCCAGGAGTTTTGTTAATTTTTTTTAATCCTTTGCCTTGGGTGCGGCCTCGTTTGCCTCTATTTTCTGTTGCACCTACGACATGTAGCAATATAAGTCTAGTAAGTTTTGTAATTCCAACAATATTAGCATATGTTAATGACAACAGAAATATTGAAACAAATCACATGAATCTATTTCACACATGGATCATTAAACTAAATCTAATTGCACATTTATGAGCAGAAAAAGTATCAATGTCAAGTTTGCTTAAAGCATTGAAATTAGAATAGTCTTCTAAAATGAAAAAAATAGCATATTAGAGAAGATGAAAAAATGTTAATTATGTATCTGACCTAACTCGACTCTTCTTAATCAGTTGCATCTATTCAACGTGTTGTCAATTTTAAACAAACCAAATCTGCAAATATCTGAATTTTATGGTTCTAGGATAATTTTTAAGCTTTAATATGGTTTCAGCCCCTACTTTTTTGGACAACAATTGAAAAATAGTAGCTAGAAATTGACCAGAAAAGAAAACAAATCTAATAATAAACTTGTTAACCAATCTGATTGACCGCAGAACAAATATATTAATTAATTAGAGTTAATATTTTTCATGGAAAGAATTAAACCTGAGTTGGTATTTTGGTTAGGCCCTTCTTGAAGTACATGATTAGCAAAATCAGTTGTAGTTGATGACTGAGGCTCTACTTGAACTCTTGTAATAGAAGATTCATCGACAACTGCTGACTCACGCTCTACTTGAGGTGCTGGATTAGAAGAACTAGCGGCAACCACTTATTCATGTGATTCATTCAATGGAGGACTCCTATTTGATCCAAAAGCAGCTTTTCGACAACGACGTAGTACTTGAACCATCTTTCCTCAATACCTACAAAAGTTAAACAATTAAGATCAGAGATAAATGTATAAAATTTCATGATGAAGTCATATAAAATGAAAATAGTGTTTTTACCCAACATCTGTACTTCCTTCACTAAGTAATTCATCTTCGTCATCCCCACTATAATAGTCTTCTGAAATGTCACCTTCCTCGTCAATGATAAACTCATTTCTTTCATTGCTCTCAATCATTTTGTTGTCTAAAATTTCCAGATCAATGTCTTCTCTATATAGTAAATCCATTTTCTCAACTCCTACACTATTAATACTCACTTCCTCTTGTAATTCATCTTGATACACTTCATCGTTAGAGACATTTTCTTCATCAACATCAATGCAATCAATTTGTAATTCTGGAACATCAAACAAATGTCTATGCTGAAATCGTTGGACAACTTGCCAATCATTTCCCAACTTTGTGTCATCGATATAAAAAATTTGTTTTGCTTGGCAAGCGAGAACATAGGGATCATTTTTATACCAAGTGCGGCTAACATTTATACTAGAGACATAACCATCTATATGTACACTTGATTTCCTACTAAGATCAAACCACTTACATTTGAAAAGCACAACTCTTCTTCCTCTTAAGTAATATAACTCGAATATGTCATTCACAACTCCATAAAAATCAATAACTCTATCACCATGATTTCCTTCAACAACCAGCCCACTGTTTTGGCTCATACGATGACTAGCACGATCAATTTTATGGAACCTAACTCCATTGACAATGCAAGTTTTGTACTTCTTAACTATAACATTTGGACCACATGCTAAAGCATTTAAAGCATCTATAGCTTCCGTCGAATGATTATTGTATAAATTAATCATCTACACAAGCAAACAAAACATTTGGATAAGCATTAAAAACTCTTACACATGCACTTTTCCATATCCACATTTATATTTTCAAATTCTTTACTTACGTGTTCCTCAAACCATGTAGCAAATTCAGCTCTATGTCTTGCTTCTATGTTGAGAGGGTTTGCTTGGCTAAGTTGTTCCATATGAGCTCCAAAAAAAAAATTTTTTAATAGTATTTAAAAAAGTTACAAATAACTACGAATTGTCTATATTATTATTTCTTACTCCATGTATGGTTACACATCTGCACAATTACTTAGGATATACCAATGAGCCATTCCCAAATCTTCCTTCAAATCAATATATACAACTGCTCCAACAACCCTTAGTTTTTGGAAGAAGACAGACAAACCACCACCATCTTCTGTTGCATCATTTGTTAGACCAAGGGTGGTTAACATTCAGATTTCTCTAAGTTTTGATGATGAACAAAAATGCAGAATTTGACATGAGGATGATCAACGTACGTGTATCAAAAGTCACGTACGTGTGTATATGTCACATACGGGAGATTAATCTAAAGTACGTGAGTTCGGCCGTGACTTAAAACAGAAGCAATGGGGTTGATGGAAGAAGTGATCATCACGTATGTGAGACAAAGTTACCGTACGTCAGATAAAGTCATGTAAGTATGAGGTATCAAAAGTACGTGAAATATGCTCAAAATTAAAGCAGGAAAATTGAAGTCTTGAATCACTTGAAGGCATGAAGCCACACGTATGTGTGACATGTAAAGTCACGTACGTCAGACATGCAAGACAAGATGAAGATTTCATCTCGAAGCATATTTATTTGAATTTCACGCGGATCAAGACAAGATGTCGATCGTTCACGTACGCAAAGTTAAATGTCACGTACGTCACATGTATCTAACGTACGTGAGATGGAGTTTCAAGTACGCAAGATGCTTCGGATTGAAAACAGAAGCTACTGGACTGTTCAAACATGGAACTCACGTACGTCAGTTATAGTTCACGTACGTCAACTGGGAATCCGCTATGATGAACTGGTAATCCGCTATGATCAACGTAC
Source organism: Flueggea neowawraea (assembly GCA_948243855.1). NCBI lineage: Eukaryota > Viridiplantae > Streptophyta > Magnoliopsida > Malpighiales > Phyllanthaceae > Flueggea > Flueggea neowawraea. The sequence goes on from CAODLS010337017.1 coordinate 11,915, forward strand.
GTGTGCTGGAGCTCAAGTCAGGTCACATAAGTAAGATCATTTTCACATACGTGAGAATACTCTGACAGTGCATTAAATGCGGCCCATTCTGGTTCACAACGGCTATATTCAATCATCCAACGGCTATATCACCTTGCAAATCTATAAATAGCCTCAAGACACATTAGAGAAGCAGTTGTTAACCATTAGCAAACATCTTACAACAACATCAAGTTTTCTTGTGCTCAAACTTGCAAATCATTCACACACCTCTCAATAGTGACTTTCACTTGCAAATTTATTATTTGTTGATAGTGTTCATTTTTTATTTCGTTCTTCATTGTAATAGAGAGGAATAGTTTTCTTGTTTGTCTAGAAAAACAAGGGTTATATTGGTAGAGGTTTAATCTTGCACCCGTTGAAGCAAAAGTCATAGTGGATTCAAATTCTCAAGGGGAAGCTTGAGGAGTGGACGTACGCTAAGATGGTTGAACCACTATATATCGCAGATTTGATTTCTCTATCCCTTCTCTCTTTACATTACTATTTGTATGAATTGGACAAATTGTTCTTACTTTGCGTTTGCTTATCTTGAATACTTTGATAATTGCAAAAAAGTCTTTAAACAAGTTTTAAAAGTCAAAAATCCAATTCACCCCCTCTTGGATTGCCATTTCGGGCCAACATCATTATTTATTTCTTGTCTATTAAATTGAGTTTGAATTTCATGCAAGTACATTGAGCAAAAATTTAGGCACACATTAACAACATAACTCTTAGCAATTGAACCCTCGGGACGAGCCTTGTTTCATACATTACGCTTATGAGCACCTAACAAACTATAAAAGGAAAACACAAGCTACAATCCATGACTTACTATAATAAATTCAACCAAACTATTGGAAGTCTATCTCACCATTCAATGGGGAACATCCATCAAAAATGAACCGGATAGCCTAGTAATGCCTCATTTGGTAAATGAATCGCTAAATGTACCATTATGTCAAAAAAGGCAGGTGGAAAGATCATCTCCAATCTGCTGAGAATTACAACAATGTCAGACTTCAATTTATTTACTTCGTTGATTTTTAAAGTTTTACAACAAATTTGTTTAAAGAATTCTCCCAACTCTCTCAGGACATCAGACACATCCTTCTTTAGGTATCCACGAACACCAAGATGGAGTAATCGTTGTAAAAGAACATGACTTTTCAATCCTGATATCTTGGCATCATTTATTGATGCACACCTTGAGATGTTTGAAGCATACCAATCTGGAAACTTAATAGATTTCAAAAAATCGCAAAACCCTTGCTTCCCAATCTTAGACAAATTAAAGCATGCAACTGGTTTTATATATTTCCCGTCATTTCTCTTTACCAAATGCAACTCCTTTCTTATATTCATGTCTTCTAAATCTTGTCTTCCTTTGAATGTGTCCTTTGTTTTTCCGTCAATATCCATTAATGTTCCTAAAATGTTATCACAAATATTCTTTTCAATATGCATTACATCTAAGTTGTGCCTCAGTTTTAGCCTATACCAATAAGGCAATTCAAAAAAAATGCTCTTTTTGGTCCAGTTCAATTCACTAGGGCCGTTTTCCTCTTTTTGCTGCTAGGATGTCTACCAAACTTCACGTGATTCAAATTTCTTAGTTGAAGCAAAATATCATCTGCAGATGGTTCTACTGGTGCTACCCCATATTCTACCTTACCATTGAATTTCTTACTTCTTCTCCAACTATGATTTGAATCTAAAAAGCGACGGTGTCCCATATAACATATCTTACTCCTTAATCCATGCGAGCATGTATCTTTGTTACAAATTGGACAAGCCATGTATCCTTTAGTAGACCAGCCAAACATCATGCCATATGCTAGAAAATCATGAATTATCCATAAAAAAGATCCTCGCAATTGAAATTGTTCCCCACTAGATGCATCATGTCTCTACACTAGTATCCAACAACTCTTTTAACCAAAGGTCGTATGTATATGTCAATGTCCTTACCAGGTGAATTAGGCCCTAGAATAAGTAATGAAAAAATGGAGAACTCTTTTTTCATACATTTCCAAGTAGGCAACTTATATGGTATTAGAAATACTGGCCACATACTATAAGAATTACTCATGTTCCCAAAAGGATTAAAACCATCAATTGCTAGGCCAAGGCGAACATTACGAGGGTCTTGTGAAAATAAAGGGAAGCATTTATCAAACTCTTTCCACGCTTTATCATATGCTGGATGCCTT
>CAODLS010337019.1:0-38017 GCA_948243855.1 Flueggea neowawraea
TGTGAACGTGCCACAAAATAACATGGGTGATGTGGACTCGACCACTATCATAAAATTCACGTGTCAAATCTGAACACATGACTACCGACATCCATGGTAGCTGGAATTTCATAATACATGTATCATTGGTATACCAAAGACTACTTCGATCCCGTAGTATAGGTGTCTCGTATCATAAAACCAAATTCAATATTTTACATAGCATAAATCATAGGCATGCAAATTAGCATTTAAAATCATGGAATAGATATATAATACATATATTTCATAAAAATAGCGTTGATTATAAAAATCATATAATAATTTTATTTATTAACCAATCCTCAGATTAGTCCATTTTCATAAATGTGTTCAGCATAGCAAAAACACAATAGAAGTTTTGAGACACAACCTATGTGTCTGACGCTTCTATTCACTCATATGGAAGTCCAAGCAGTATCACCAGTCAAGTCCCACTAGTCGGTGACTGGTCTCACTAGTAGGAACAAGAACCTGCACACAGACAGCATAATATACATATATCAAAATGCGGTACTGTGACAAAGTATCTGTCTGAGTATACTTTTCCAAAATTAAAATTCTGGAGCAAACTTCCCAAAAATTACAGATATCCCGAAATAGTAAGTTTATTCTCAAAAACTCTGAAATCATGTTCCGATTGATAACCAACATTCCAAACCATCCATATTTCTTACAAATAACCTTAGAAACATTAATCAATCCATAAATCAAACAAACAAACTCCAAAATCGTTCAAAATCAACCAAACCAGTCCAAAACACTAACCCATACAAAAACTCATCAAATCAGTTGATTCAAAGCTTAAATCAAGTTTTTTTAACTTCAATGAAGTCCAATCTAACAACCCTAAGCATCCATTAACTCAGAATCATCCAAAAATCCAAACCTTAGACATATTTAGAACAAAATAGATTTTATGGATTAATGCTTGAAAGAGAAGTTAAATCCAAGACTGAGATGCAATCTTACCTCAGAAATTGCTTAGAAATGATGGATGAACCACACTAAAGAGTATTGGACAATTAAGAGAAGATTTAAGTGAGAAAGGAGTGAAATAAATGAAGCACGTCGGGTTGTTGAACACTTTAAAGACTGCTAGAACGATGCTTACGTACGTCACTCTTGACCTCACGTATGTTAGGGGACCCTCACGTATGTTACCTAGCATCTCACGTACATTATCGGGGTGAAAAATCGAATCCAGAGGCATAAGACCTGACCTCACGTACGTCACTTAAAGTCTCACATACGTGAATCTTACAGAAACCCAGCTTATGTACGTCAGATGATGAGAACACATACTTTAGGGGAAATGGCACCTTACATACGTAAGTCCCATCCTTACGTACTTAAGGCACTATTACGTACGTTAGAAATCTTCTAACGTACGTAAGACCTCAACTTCATGCTTCCTTCACTTCTTTTTCTTTTGAACTCGCCCCGAATTATTTCCAAAGCATAACAACATCCAGCCTAATATGATTATCAGCATAAAACATCAATTATGATCCACTGATATTACAAAGATCCTCAAGTTCAAATCCGACAACTACACAGATTACAACCAGAAAGTACGGGGTATTACAGGTACTGTGGCGGTACCAAAAATGCATGCAATGCAAATGCATATACAGACCCTGAGAAACCTATCTCAAATGAAGGTCTAACGCTCTTGCCTCAAAAATCAAACATCTCAAAAAATTACAGTTTGGTTCCCGACCTCTGTAAAATTACGCAGTATTCCCCAGAGTGTTCTAAATTTACAAACTAGTCCTTAAAGCATTCTGAAATTACCAATTTGTCATTCAAGTAGTCAGAATCTCCAAATAAGTCAATATCTCAGAAATTGCCAAAGTACAAAAAATCACATTTTTGTCCACCAGAACCACGGATTACTCGAGTAACGCCTGCTCTGGCTTACTCGAGTAAGTCACTTACCCAAATTTTTAAATTTGACCAATCACTTGATTCAACTGATAAAAATCACTCTCAATCACCTACATTGACTGTAATCAACCATTTGAACACGAATCTATGATCAATCTATCAAAGCAACTCGTAATCATCAAGAAATCACCAAACTTGTTGCAAAACCCTAACCCATTCAAGAACTATCTCAAATCTTTCAAGCCCAAGCTTGATTCATTAGTATCAAACATTTATATATCATGATCTAACATCATACAACCTTTATTTCATCAAAAATCGACCAATTCGAAGTGCACATTCAAAGCACCCAAAATATTCTTCAATGATTCAAACTCAAAAATGAAGAAATGAGGAGTTAAGAGACTTGATCTTACCTGAAGGAGTGATGTAGAACCAATGAGAGACAATGGAAGAGCAAAAGGAACGGATTTGGAGGTGAGAGAAGTGAAAATGAGGTGAGATAGCCGAGAGGGTCGGGTAGGTGGTATATATAGACCCCTGCCCAAAATGACGATGATTGTAGTGAATTTACATAGCTCAATCGAGTGACAAACTCCTCTTACTCGAGTAAGATTTTCCCAAAAATTCATCTGGAGGATTAGATTACTCGAGTAACGACATTGCTTACTCGAGTAATCCATAGCTCATCTCACTCGAGTAATACAAAACTACTTACTCGAGTAATCAATGGTCTATTTCACGCGAGTAACACCCTCTTCTTACTCGAGTAACTCATTTATAAAATCATTAACCATCCACTCATTACTCCAATCATTCAAGATCAAACTGAGATCAACTAAACACCAACAATTTTGACAAATTAATATCTCTAATCTCTTCAAACATCAATTGATAGGATCAAAATTGAACAAAATAAATAGGGGATGATTATAATGCTACAGAAGACAGGTTAGAAACAAGCGGGGTATTACAATGACTCAGTTACTAAAGGATCGCAGCCTTTCAGTGCCTTGGAAGTTTGTACCAGATTGGTCTCACTGCCTCCAACATCTGCCCTATATGGAATATTTAGTCTCCCATGTTTTCAAGGAAGGAAATATGGTTGTTGATATACTTTCTAAGGAGGCCGTTCATAATAGAGTTGAGCAATGGTGGTTTACTGCTCCGCCTTTTTGTGCCTCATTAGTTCAGTTTGGGCAGGGTAAGGAACATTTTAGATTCACATAGCTGTTCTTTCATTTATTTGTCCTTGCTTTTATTTTCTTTGTTGCTTTTAGAGCCAGAGTGGAGTCGTTTGCTTTGCAACAACACATTTTTTGTTGATTGCCCAAATTTGAGTTGTGACAACCAATTGATCATTCTTTCTTATTTCTTTAATATATTTGAGCTCAAGAGCATGAAGGGGTAGTAGGGGAGGTATCAACCTAGTTGGAATGTTCATGTAATAGTCACTTATCTCTGAGTCTCATGACTTTCATTTAAAAAAGTTAATGACTCAAATTTAGGAACAAGGGTTTGGTTGGCATGTTTCTTAGTAATAGTGGAATCCTTTGTGGTGAAGGTTACTTCTCAACTATTGAAGAATGCTAGTTGAAGCAGCCTTAGATTTGAGTCTACTTTACTTTGTTTCTCTGTGTTGGGAAGTGCTTGGATTATTGTTAATAGAATTGAAGTTGCAATAGTGGGATTCGGCAAGTGTAGGAGCTATGAAGCCATCACTAGTGACTTTTTCTGACAAGTTTTTACTAGTAGATGGTGACAACAATACACCACTAGGCTGAAAGCTCTGTTTAGTTAACATGTTGAGCTTTAGCTCTTGTAGACGTGTTATTTGTTGTAAACTCAAATCTTTGGGTAGTAAATTGTAGAGTAATTGATGCGTGCATGTGGAAAAAAAAATTAAAATTGAGCGCGTCAGACACGCGAAATTTAAATTACAGAATTTATTTGAGAAATTACATGCATGATCCTTGGAATTTTAATATTCTGCACCAACAGTTCCACCTAAATCATACAAGCACATGTATATATATCTTATTTTTTAATTGTAATTTTTTAAGACCTATATTTTTGAGTTTTTATTCTATTGTTATTCGGCTGTCTATAGTTATTTTATTAAATATATTGATTATGTGTTTTTTTTGTTGTTTTATTTTTAGTTTTAATTTTATTTTCTGAATAAGAAATCATGCTGTGTACAAAAAATGAAATCAAACAAGTGAGACTTATTTGAAAAAAAAATTCAAAACAAAATATAAACAAAGTAAAAAAGCAAAATAAAAATAATGTGTTCATTTAAAAAAATAAAACAAACTCAAAACAAAATAAAAACATAATGAAAACAGAATATAAATAAAATATAAAAAACCTTTAAAGAAAGAAAAAAAATCATAATAAAAACAAAACTAAAACAAAATCCAAACAAAATATAAACACCATGATTTTGTAATTTATTTTTAAAAAAGCGACACGAGTGAAATTTTAAAAAAAATTCTAATTTAATTTTTGAGTCTGTGTAGCTATAAATTCAATTTTTTTTTCCGTGAAGATAAATTTAGCTGTAAATTGTATTTATGTTTTCGTTGAACTATGCTTTGTAATCTTCGTTGTAACTTGTGGATCTATTAATAATATTTTGGCCTTTTTCCAGGCAAAAAAAAGTTTTATTTTTAACTTATTAGTACTTGAATTAGCTCTAGCGCCAAAGAATTACGAGATCAATCCCCGGTGGGAGCAAATAAAATGGCTTATGAAAAAGAGTTTTACTTGTTGTAGTTTTTTATTTGGTGTTTTTTTTTCGGTTGTGTTTCATTTTTTTCTTTTTGTTCGGTATTGGATTCTAACTAATCTTTGTTTGCTATTGGTTTCCTTGTTTTATTCACCTTTCATGTTTATAAATGTATAGAATATGTAAACAAAGAAACCAAAAAAAACTTAAACCTTTTGTTCTTATTTGATTTTTGTTTCATAAATATATATAAAGTATGTGTAAAAAGAGAAATCAAAAGAAAACTGAATAAAAACCAAATAAAAGTCCAAAAATATTTCTTTTTATAAAAAGAGTTTGTACCTGTAAAACGAAAAGCAAAGGAGTAAAACCAAACGAAAACATAAACATTTTCTTGTTGAAACTAAATGGAAACCAAATAAAAACTAAATGAAAAAAAGGATTTTGTAATTTTATCAATTGAATTTAAAAGTCTATATTTTATTCAAATTTTGAAAGCCCATAGTTTTGTAAATTTAAATTTAGAATTTCATATGCGTGTAAACAATTATTTGTTCTGACTGTTGGGTAGTATCCTTTATTTCTTGTTTTATTTTAAGTGGTTTAAGGTTATCTTAATTGTTGTATCTTTTCTTGTTGGAAGTTTTGTCTTGACTTCCTTATTAAAAATTTCAGTCCGTCTTCCATTTTGGAAGTAATTATTTTAGAGGAAATTACACCCCATATCATTTTTGGACATTTTAAGATCACATAGAAAACATAAGGTAACTATATCTACTGAAATGTAACAGTCACATTTTAAATTTTATAAATACCACAATATTAATACCTCCTCTTTTTTGTTTCTCTCTCCTCTCTTTTCTCTCTAACTCTTATGTCTCTTTCTCCCCTCTCTTTTTATGCACGGATGCTCTTTCTCTATTCTCTTTGTAAGGTTGTCCTCCTCCTTCTTGTCCCCTTCCTCAGTTCTTATCCTCGGTCCAACAAAAATGAATCAGGTGGCTGTCTTCGTCCGCCGACCTTTCTCACTTTCTCCTTGTCTATGTTCGTCTTCGTCGGTCTTTGTCTATGCATTTGTCATGTTTGGTGCGGCGAAGAGAGGAAGTGTCTGAGATATGCGTGATGGAGCTTTAGGCAATGGGTGACGACACAACATTGGAGTCGTGAAGAGCGAGAGAGAGAAAGAGAGGGAGCGGATGGTCGTCGTTGAACAAGAGAGAGAAAGTGAGATAGCGGCGCCGTCAGGATGAAGGCGGCAGCTAGGGTTTGTAAACCCTAGCTACAACCCATGGAAGAGATGAGACTTTTTGTTAATTTTTGACAATCCCTAAATATTTTATAATTACAGAATCAGTCCCCAAATTAATAATTTTCAATTAATTATTTAAGAAAAAGCTTCAAAAATTGAAATCAACCAAATTAAATGAGCTAAACAATTTTAAAACCTGTGTATCTTTATGTAGAATTCATAAAAAGATTAGTAAAAACTTGAATGAACTCAAATTGGTACACAACGTGTACACATTTTTGTAAACATTTGTTGCTTTGTTCTCGTTTTGTATTCGTTTTGTGCTCATTTGTACTAGGTTTGTTCTAATTTTATACTTGTTTTTATGCTTGTTTGTACTCAATTTGTTCTCAGTTTGCACTCATTTTCGTATCTGTAATATTGAGAACAATTTGTTCTCATTATTTGTAATCGTTTGTGCTTGTTGTACTCATGTTGTTCTCGTGTTGTACTCATTTTTTTTGTAAGTATTTGTTGGTGTAATAAAAAAGTTTTAGAAAACTCGTATTCATTATGTAAACATTATTTTTGTGATGTACTTTTTTTGTGCTCATAATTTTACCGACTAGTAAAGAAATAATTAAAATATCTTTTAAAATTTTGTTTAACTTCATTTTTATTGGAATTTGTTCTCGGTTTGTTCTTATTTTGTTGTTTTACTAGTTTGCACTTGTGTTGTTCTATGTTTGTACTTATTTTCACTGATCAGAAGAGTGGTCAACACGCTGTCAACTCTCTAATGCGTGGTCAACATACTGTCAAACTGTGAATTTTTGAATATTTTATTCTGTGTTGTTAGTTTTGGCATGTTTTTGACATGTTGTTGCATTTATAATTGTTGTCTTTTTTTTTGTTTTCTATTTGTGTGCCTATCGCAATTATTTTATGAGTATTACTATTTGGATCAATTTGACCCGGACCAAGAAGGATTTTTAAATACAAAAATTCTATAATATCCTAAAAAGGATTGAAGAAAACTTTAGAATCGATAATAAAATAATTTATATTTTCAAGACAATTAAGTCAAATATAGCCTTAAACATTCCTTCATAGAAAATTGTAGCTTTGATAAATATTCAAGACAACTTTCAGTACTAAATAAGAAATGAAAGTACTAGATCATACAATGCATGAGTTAATTTTTTTTTATGCTAATCATACTTCACCCGACTTATTAAAACATTTGGTTAAAATGTTTGTTATTTAAAACATGTGAAATATAATCATATTTGATATATGAAAAATAGGTGGGTAGAGTATATCAAAATAAAGTAATATATCAGACATCAGATAAGATCATATAAGTGTATCAAAATACAAAATGATTACCCAGTAACCAAACATCATCTCGATGTAAAGATCTAACATCATAACGAAAGAGCCCCAAACAAAATGACATCACTAACCAAATACGCTTCACTAGTTATCCAAGATGCGGAATAGATGCCGATGCCAAAATTTGTGTACTTGGAAGATATAATTAAAAGTAGACAGGGAAATAAAAGAGGGTCAAACCCAGTGAGTAATAACACTCTAGATCGCCTCATACGTGTCTCACAAAGATTGTTTTGAAAACAGTTTGAAAATACCACATATAGGTTTTGTGTGTGTGTGTGTGTATAGGTAATAGTTTTTCGAAAACCATTTTGAAAATCGTTCGTAAACAAAGCATCTAGCATGCACGAATGCGTATTAAAATCATTTAAATATTCAAAACGTGTTATCATATTCGAAACACATATCATCAATAGGAGATCATCAACATGGGTGTGCTCATAGCACAAAAACAACATGAATGATGTGGACTTGACCACTATCATAACAATTCACGTGTTGGATCAAAACACGTGGCTACCTGCATCCCTGGTAGCTGGAATTTCATAATATATGTATCATTGGTATACCAAATGCTACTTATACCCCGTAGCACAAATGTCTCGTATCATAAAACTAAAATCATCATTTTACATAACATAAATCATAGGCATGCAAATTAGCATTTGAAATCATAGAACATATATATATATATATATATATATATATATATCAATTTCATAAAACATAGGGTTGATTATAAAATCACATAATCATTTTATTCATTATACCAATCCTCAAATTAGACCATTTTCATAAATATGTTCAGCATAGTAAAAACATAATAGAAGTTTCGAGACACATCCTATATATTTGAAGCTGCTATTTACTCACCTAGATGTCCAAGCAGTATTACTAGTCAAGCCTACTAGCTAGTCTTTCTGGCAAGAACAAGAAGCTGAATAAATATATATATTGAACAAATATATTAGAATCAAATCAAATGTGGTACTGTGGCGGTACCAAAATATATGCAATATAAATGTGTGATCGGACCCCCAAAAGATCCCCCAAAAAATCCATTTCGAATGAACTTCCATCATTCTTAATCCAAAATTCGAAATCTATATAAAATTATAGTTTGGTTCCCGACCATTGTAAAATTACGTTTTAGTCCTCGAGACTTGACAAATTTTAAAATAGTCCTCAAAGTATTTTGAAATTATCAACTAACCCTCCAAGCAGTCAGAATCTCCAAAAGAGTATCCAAACTCTCAAAAATTGCCAAAATATGAAAAATTACATTTTGGTCTCCCAGAACCATGGCTTACTCGAGTAAGAGTGAAGCTTACTCGAGTAAGATCATATACTGGCTTACTCGAGTAACCGGATGACTTACTCGAGTAAGTCAGTACCCAGATTTCTCAAAACCCGATCATCTCCAGATTTAACCGATAAAAAATCAACACTAATCACTCATATTGACTCTAATCAACTCCAGAAGTAGTAATCCCACATCCATTTCATCAAACCACAACAAACAAACTCAAAATCAACCTCAACCCTCACATTTTTTGCCAAAACCCTAAATCACATAAAAATGGCTCAAATTCTTCAAATCAAAGCTTAATCAATGATCCTCCCACCACAATCCGTCACTAATAACATAATGCAACTGCCATTCCAACATAAATCAATAAAATCACCTTAAATCCGAAAACTCCAGCTCAAACCCATCACTTCCATGAATGTCCAACAAACCCAAATGTTCAAACAAGAAATGGAAGTAAAGAAGGTGAAAGAAGAATGATATTACCTCAAGGAATCAACAGGAAATAAGGAGAGGCAATGGGAGAGGAAGAGAGATGAATTTTGGAGTGAATGTGGTGGTTTAGAGGGGTAAATGACGAAGAGAAGTCGAATGGGAATATTTAATAGGCCAAGACACCAAAACTCACTGTCTTATCAAGTATCAGCTTTGTCTCAATGCTTACTCGAGTAAGTCAAAATGTTACTCTGGTAAGTCCTGCTCCAAGGAAAATTCTGGCCTCGCTCACTCGAGTAACCTAAATCGTTTCTCGAGTAAGTCTCAAATCAACCCTTGATTACTAAAGTAATACAACATCTTACTCGAGTAAACTTGCATCCAAAGACTCAAAACAACACATCAACTCAAGTTCACTCGAGTAACTCCCTGCTTACTCGAGTAACCATATACTTAACGAACTTTGTATTACCCAAACGCCACTAACACCTAAACAATATCTCCGAATATCAAATGATCAATTCGAAAATGAATGGAATGCTAAAATTACCTAGTCAGAACGAACGAGATATTACATACTTCTCCCATCAAAAGAAATTCTTCCTCGAATTTTGAAATAAATAAATCAAAAATGAGATCAATTCTAGATCTCCAAAATGAAATCCATAACAAAGTCTCGACAAATAGCCGCAAAACATAGCCAATGTTTAACCAACACTTGGCTCATACACAACATGCATAAATGGCGATTCCAAAACAAAAATGAAAATTATGCAGAGACGAAAAGATAGTGATGCTAAGGTAGAAACAGTGATGTAGAGGCTTATGAGTCGGCTAAGCCAAATTTGTACGAATATCCTTACCGCACCTCAATCTTAGTCTGACATTTGGCCTTCTCCTCTGAAGGATGTCTCCAAATCATTTTCACCAACGTGATCATTGATCACTATTAATCAATACTTATTCAAGTATTATTCCCATATCTATCACTGCTTGACATCAAATCATAAACTACCAGTAATCCCTCATGATCATCTGAAGTTAAACCATAGTTTGATATTCAACCCAATTACAGAGATTACAACATTTAAAACCAAGACTCAGATACAATTGATCGTCAATTTTATAAATCCAACCAATCCTCAATTATCCAGATTCCTATAGTCAAATCAAACTGAACTAACCAACTAGTTAGTTCACATACCGACAATCAGATTCGGGTAATATCCAACATTATAATAATTGCTACCATAAATGCCAAACCGTAACTGATTCCAACTAAATTCTTCAAATGAAATGTAATATGTTATAATGATCATATCTAGCTGAAACCTATTTCAAATCCATAATTTCAGTTGAAATTAAGATTTGCAAACCAATCGCACCATGTGCTCAAATCAAAGTACCTTAGACATTTAACTCCAAATGAAATAATATTAATTTTCCAATAATAGGTCTGATCACCTAACCATAGGCATTTATAATTATTTTCGAGAGGAATCACCTAACCACAAATCCAATAATTATAAATCATCTTTATTCTTGTATATTTGTCTCGTATCGCTAGTATTGATCCCTATATACAATATAACATATATAATTCTCTAATTTATCATATATCGCACATCAAGAATTTTTGTATCATCAAAGCATATCTCTCCATATGCATAACAAATTCCCAAAATCAACAACTGAAATATTTATCCTAATGTACAAATACGAACGATACAAAATTTTATCTCAATTATTACTTCAAGTATCACAAACTTCATATTCGAGAGTATCCTTCTCGAGTCTCTACTCGAATACGATACCACGCATGAAATTGAATGTAGTTCCTCAAATCGAATCTATATTCGATCCCAATCATATATAATCATATTATATTACCAACTATGACTTAAACTCCAAATACCTTGATAACTTGGCTCATCACAGAACCTCATCAATTTAAATCTCCAACCAGGCAAAAATCAAAATTTTCCAAACCAATCACAGAGGAGTCAACCACAATGCTATTGATGCCCTGATCGCGAAGACCTAGATGTGCATAAATGCAAAAGATACAAAATGTAGACACATAGATGCAATTACCGAAAATGCATATGTCACAACAAAAAGCACCGATATACCAATTGGTAGAAACAAAGAGCAAAGCTGAGGAATGCATAGAGCGCTAAAGCTCCTTCCAAAAACATGTCGAGTTTTACCCTCAACGAATTTCAGTGTAGTGCCACGACTCAAAACTCATGCCTAAAGAAATGAGGCATAATATGCCAAAACCCAGAACTAAGCCTTTAAACTCAACACATCGAGTAACCTCAGTACAACCATTACAAAGAACTTAACAATAACTGCGACATCTTGTCGATGCCTAACACCAAATCCTCCAAAGCCTGATATCTTTCAACCAAGTCATCAAAATTTAATTCAAATTGCAAACCCAATTCATGGTATCCATAAAACATCAAAGAATATAATAGGAACAATCGTTGCTATCGAAATTACCATAAGCATCCCAAAGGAATAAATCACTATACGTCCAAATTCCACAAACAAATCAAGTCAACCCCATGAGTTATTCCATCTATTCTCTTTTATGATCTCATCACATTTTCCTCAGTGATATAATCAATAAATGCTAAATTTCCAATATCAATATCAGCATAAACCATCGTCTCTCAAGACCCCGTATCAGTTCCAATTATCTCATGTAGAAATGACACGAGCTCAAATTCTCGAAATTCGATAAATCAAAATCTTCAAGTTGCAAGTTCAAACATAACTATTCCTCAAAGATATTCATATTCTGATCTATCTTTCAATCTTAATCTATAAAGTTTGACCTCATCGAGATGTCAACCTCAAAATAATTACATTAACGAATCTCACCAATCCAAATTGCCGTCTTCTTAGGATAACCAAAGTTGTGACCTTTTTCTTGAAAATGTTTCTCAAACTTATTTTTTTTCTCATACAATTCAAAAGTACTTTATACAGTAAATGTATAATTTCCCCAAAGTAGTCAAAACAAATCATCACCCTTTGTCTCAAAACAAATTTTGTGCATCATTTGCAAATATTTTATAGTCCAAAAAAAACTAATCTTCCAAAACCGTAAAAAATGTAGAGGATAAAATATATTTATATATGGTTAAACTTGCGGTTTTCATTACAAATAATTGTCTTTAGCAAAATTTCTTCAAATCATATTTTCTAAAACCCATCAAAAATTTCTCTTTTCACTTTTATTTATAAAGTGCATAAATACAGTATTTCTCTTTTTAACTCAAAAGAATTTTGGTAAATAATAATGCTAAACAAATCGTAGAAACCACATATATAAAGAGAATTCAAATATTCAAAAATGTATTTGCATGAAAACCATCAAATAAATTCAAACTTTAAGTAATTGTAATTTTCACAACGTATGGAAATTTTCAAAATCACAAATCCATGCAATTCTAAAATACATAGTAGTTTAAAGGTCACTAAAACCACTAATTTAGTATATCGAAAATCAAACTTCATTTATCAAACACCAAAATTTCTTGCAACTCATAAACCAAGATTTTTCTCTAGTTTTCATCCTTTTACAAACCAATTGCCTTTGGCACTCTAATCATCAATATTCTTTTGATCAAGAAAATATGGGATATACTCTAACCCAATTAAAAGGTATCATAAACCTCAAACAAATTCAATTCTCTAATATTCCAAAATATTTGTTATCAAATATTACTAGACTTATCCGCTAGTTTCTCAAAACATATTGTATCTTTCAATATTGCTAAGCCTCCTATCTGTTTATCAAATCAACACTTCTTTCTTATTCCTTAATTTATCCAAAATTAAATCAATGGTCAATTGATGCCAACTAATTGCATCCACTTCAAAGAACGACTAAATCATTTATTCTCAAAAATATATCAGCATATTCTTTTTCCACTAAATCATCTAAGATTTTATCGCTCAAAGACATGAAACCCCCAACAGAGCTCGTTCAACTATTTTACTATCAATCCAAAGCATCTGGCAAAGCCTACTATAACAAATGAAGTCATGGCTCCAAACCGAATAGAACGTGCATATGGGAGTTCAGAGATGCAAAAGCATCATGCAATATGGATCCATATCTTTGGATCAACAGAAAACAAACGAGTCATAAATGCATACCAAAGTCCAAAAGATTGCCACAGTACCGAAACAGAAGTCGATGAATCGAAACAAATTCAGGGTACGTACACAAATCCAGAGTTTTAGAACAAATTAAGAAGGGCATACAAAGACAAATCAAGCTTACTCGATTAAAAAAAATACCTATGCTCCACAACTAACCCAGACAATACGAAACCTAACTCTCTGATACCACCTTTGTCACACACCGTTCTCGGACCATGACTGGCGTATGAGGCGAACCGTCTGTCGAAGCCTGACTCATCTCACACAAGCCTCATGGATCATAAACATACTACCCGAATTATTGAAATATTTGGTTAAAATATTTGTTACTTAAAACATATGAAATATAATCATATTTGATATCTGAAGAATAGGTGGGTGAAATATATCAAAATAAATTAATATATTAGACAGCGGATAAGATCATATAAGTGTATCAAAATACAAAATGACTACACAGTAACCCAACAAAATACCACATACAGGTTTAGTGTGTGTGTGTGTGTATACATGCTACATATGTAATAGTTTTTCGAAAACTATTTCGAAAATGGTTCGCAAACAAAGCATCTAGCATACATGAAGGCTTATTAAAATCATTTCAATATTCAAAACATGTTATCATAGTCAAAACACATATCGCCGATAGAGGACCATCAATAAGGCCGTGCACGTGGCATAAAAACAACATGGGTGATGTGGACAGCTACTATCATAACAATTCACATGTTGGATTAGAAGACGTGGCTACCGGTATCTCTGGTAGCTTGGATTTCATAATAAATGTATTATTGGTATACCAAAGGCTAATTCTACCCCATAACACAAGTGTCCCGTATCATAAAACCAAAATCATCATTTTACATAACATAAATCATAGGCAAATTAGCATTTGAAATCATAGAACAGATAATATATATATATATATATCAATTTCATAAAACATAGTATTGATTATAAAATCACATAATCATTTTATTCATTAAACTAATCCTTAGATTAGTCCATTTTCATAAATATGTCCAACATAGCAAAAACATAATAGAAGTTTTGAGACACAGCCTATGTGTCTGAAGCTGCTATTAACTCACCTGGATGTCCAAACAGTATCACCAGTCAAACCCCATTAGTCGGTGGCTAGTCTTGCTGGCAGAAACAAAAAGCTGAACCTATATATATATATATATATATATATATATATATATATATATCGAACAAATATATTAGAACCAAATCAAATGCGGTACTGTAGCGGTACCAAAATGTATGCAATGCAAATGCGTGATCGGACCCCCAAAAGATCCCCCCAAAAAATCCATTTCGAATGAACTTCCATCATTCTTAATCCAAAATTCAAAATCTATATAAAATTATAGTTTGGCCCCTGACCAATGTAAAATTATGTTTTAGTCCCTATAGTTGACAAATTTCAAAATAGTCCTCAAAGTATTCTGAAATTACCAACTAACTCTCCAAACAGTCAGAATATCCAAAAGAGTCTTCGAACTATGAGAAATTGTCAAAATATGAAAAGTTACATTTTGGTCCGCATAATCATGGCTTACTCGAGTAAGTCAGTTCCCAGATTTCTCAAAACTCAATCATCTCTAGATTTAACCGATAAAAAATTGACACAAATCACCCACATTGACTCTAATCAACCCTAGAAGCAGTAATCCCACATCCATTTCATTAAACCACAACAAACAAACTCAAAATCAACCTCAACCCTCGTATTTTTGACCAAAACCCTAACTCACACAAAAATGACTCAAATCTTTCAAATCAAAGCTTAATCTATGATTCTCCTACCACAATCTGCCACTAACAACATAATGCAACCATCATTCCAACAGAAATCGACAAAATCACCTCAGATTTGAAAACTCTAGCTCAAACCCATCACTTCCATGGATGTCCAACAAACCCATATGTTCAAACAAGAAAAGGAAGTAAAGAAGGTGAAAGAAGAATGATCTTACCTCAAGGAATCAACATGAACCAAGGAGAGGCAATGAGAGAGAAAGAGAGATGAATTTCAGAGTGAATGTGGTGGTTTAGAGCAGTAAATGACGAAGAGAAGTAGGAGTAAATGTCTTAGTGCTTACTCAAGTAAGTCAAAACATTACTCGAGTAAGTCCTGCTCCAAGGAAAATTCTAGCCTCGCTCACTCAAGTAACCCAAAACATTACTTGACTAAGTCTCAAATCAACCATCGATTACTCGAGTAATACAACATCTTACTCAAGCAAACTTGCATCCAAAGCCTCAAAACAACACATTAACTCGCGTTCACTTGAGTAACCACATACTTAACCAACTTTGAATTACCCAAACGCCACTAGCACCTAAACAACATTTCAGAATATCAAAGTAATTAGAAAATGAATGGAATGCTACAGAAACCTAGTCAAAATGAACGGGATATTACATAGTCACCTAGAGTTGAACCGTTGGTTTCAACTAACTAATCGGTTCAGTCGGTTTGGTCAATTTGAAACATAAATAAAACTAAAACCAGCAGAAAAAAAGTCAACTTCCTTGTTCAACCCGTGTAAAACCAAATCCAAAATAAACATAAATATTTAAAAAATTCAAAATAATACAGAATTTAATAATGTTAAATTAATAACCATCTAGTAAGAGTAGTTGAAGGAAGAAAGAAAAAGAAACAAACCCTCAAATATTTTGGTCAAATGCATGAAAATTGAAATAAGAAATTAGTGAATACTAGTATCGAATCAACGTGATTTGAGCCATGTTTCTAATCATTGTGCCTTCCTTCTCTGCCTTGGACATGAAACTACACCGTTTAGCATACAGGGTCTGATGTGTCGTCTACATTTCCTTGTATTGTTAGATGGATCTTCTCAAGAATATTATCTACACTTATTGAAATTCAAAACATAACAATTCATAAAGTATGAAACTAAATATAATAATGGACATTTTGAAAGTCTAACAGAGAGTTGATCTTAATGTCACAAACATAAGGAGATTTATGCGCATGTTCCACAAAAAACAGGAGAAAAAATCAATTAAACTCTTAGATCTGGTTTGGATGATAAAAGTCGAGAGAGAAGGAGTGAAGAAGCAGCGTTGGACAAAATGAGGCAAATAGATAGATTAGAGATGATCTGTCTAAGGTTAGATGTATACATAAAAAATCCAAAACGACTGCGTTTAGTGTAATAAAGGTTAGGTTCGGTTCTGTTCAATTTGGTTTTTGAATGTCTAAAACCCCGGTCGAGCCAAACCTGTCGATTTTCATATTTTTGCGTCTATAGTCATCCATCTTCCTTCGGTTTTGCTTTCGGTTTGGTTCAACTTGATTTGATTCGGTTAGTGTTTTGATTTGGGCATTTTTTTGCACCCCTAATAATGACCAAAGTATAATTATAGTCCAGAAAAATTCAGCTTATTTGAAGACCAAAGTATACATCAGGAGTTGATATCTAAGAATTGAGTTAATCCAAATCAAAATACCAGAGCAAAATGTTTGGGTTAAGTAAGGACGAAGACAATGATGATGTCGAACAAGGCTCAACAATTGGACAAATTTTTAATCAAGGTACTATACCTATACAATTATATATGCTAATAATGTATTCCTGGTACCTAGTTAACACACATCAAATGTTTTATAATCTAAGTTTGTATGTTAAATATATACGTGTCATTGTACATATACATCATATATGTTATATTCATATCTATCATAATGCACAGTCCTGGTTCATACACACATATGTTATAATCATATATGCCATATAAACCTCACATATATGTTAAAAAATGGATGATCCAAATAACAAGTTAAGCTCAACTGTGGAACACATTCGGGTTAAGTGAAGATGGAGATAGTATTCATACACACAACAGTGACGATGGAGATATTATTCATGCACATAATAGTGACCAAGATGCAACCGTTCACTCAAATTTGAACGATAATTCTATTAAGGAAGGGCCTAAATGTGGTATGTAATTTTTGGATATGGATACCTTGTTTAAGTTTTATCATCAACATGCAAGGATGGATGGTTATTCTGCCAAAAGGTTGGGTTCTAAAGGAAAGAGAGATTACCGAAAATACCAGACAATTAGTTGTGATAGAGGAAGGAAGCCATATGATCAGAAGACATCCAAAAGAATTCATTGTCCGGTCAAGATCAATGCAATTTTACAAAACAATGGAGCATGAATGATTATCAAGGTAACATAAATTCACAACAACAATACGAATCCTTCTTTTAGTAGATTTATGCATGCACATAGAAATTTAATATGTGTATATATATATATATATATATATATATATATGCATGCGAGTGTGTATGTGTGTATTATTTAGCAGACGAACATGCAAAGTCGAAATCATTTTACAGAAAATATTTATGTACCTTATATAAATATCAAATACCAAAAACATACTTATTTGCAGAAAATATTTATATACCAAATATAAATATTATTTGTCAGAAACGAAA
This sequence comes from Flueggea neowawraea, assembly GCA_948243855.1. Taxonomy (NCBI): domain Eukaryota; kingdom Viridiplantae; phylum Streptophyta; class Magnoliopsida; order Malpighiales; family Phyllanthaceae; genus Flueggea; species Flueggea neowawraea. The sequence goes on from CAODLS010337019.1 coordinate 17,679, forward strand.
ACTGAGTATTAATAATCACATCAACCAGATTATTAATTAGTCAAATTATTAATTATTCCAATTAAAGAATATTGTCAAGCACAACAAAAACATATATAATTTGGAAGACACAACCTATGTGTCTGAAGCTGCCATTTCATTCACTTGGTCGCCGAGCATTAAATCTCAATCTCGGACTAGAAATAGATTTCACAAAACAAAGTTGAGCATCTAAAAAACATCGGTGGATGGTCGACCACCTCGGGTATCTAACTTAGCTGAAACAGAATTCATTACGAAGGGGTCAGACACGCTAACTATGGCGATACGAAATATGTCATATGCGGATACAAATGCAGAAACCAAAACCTCAGACGTCCACCGAAATCCCATTTCGATCAAATATTTAAACTTATTTCTTCAAAATCGATCATCGATGTAAAATTATAGATTGGTCCCTCGACCTACGTAAAATTATTTTTTAGTCCCCGAGAATTGGAAAATTACAAATTAGTCCTCAAAATATTCTAAAATTGTCGAGTAGTCCTCCAAGTAGTCAAAATTCCCAAATTAGTCTCCAATTCTCAGAAATCACAAAACTAGTCTAATTTTCCAAAATTACAAATATGGCACCGAGTTTTCCAAAATTACAAATCTAGAGCTGAAGTTTCCAAACTTACAGATCTGCTTCCAATTTCTCAAAAATTATAAAATTGGATATAAATTTTCAGAAATGTACAAAATTAGGCTAATAGACGTAATTCTTTTCAAAAAAACCCTGAACTCTCGATTTGATCGATACCCGACGTAACTAATCACTCAAATTGGTCAATATTAACATCAGGCGCATTAATCTATCAACAATTTCATCAAACAAACTCATAATTTCATAGAAATCAAACAAATACGTCAAAAACTCAAGCTTCACCAAAACCACATCAAATCTCTCGAATTTGGGCCTAATCTAGGTGTTTCTAACATAGTTCTACCATAATCTATCATCCTTTAACATCCATACAAACATAAATCATCAAAAACCATCCACATCTTCCCAAACCGTCACAAACCCTAGCCTCCAATCAAAAATGTGTTTTGATGCATAAAGAGAAGAAATAAAGGTGTAGGAAGCATGATCTTGCCACAATAATCGATGGAGAACAATGGGAGAGTGAATGGACTGGTTTTGGGGTGTTTTGGGGCAGAAAAGAGGGGTGAACCGAGTGGTGTCAGGTTGGGGTTTATATAGAATCGAGACCCATTACTCGACTACCCAACCTCATGAGTCGACTACCCAAGAACACTCCTCACTAATCGACTCCCCATATGGTGAGTCGACTACCCAACTCATGGGTAGACTAGTGGAGGCTGAATCCCCAAAAATTGATCTTCTATGCTTCTTTCATTCAACCAATCAAACTCCAATGCGGACAAGGGTCTTAATCCACTCCAAAACATCATCAAACATCCAATCCTCATCTCCAACAACTAAACATCATCTGGAACATTCATAAAAATAAATTTATATTCCAAAGATCAAATTGAGATAGATTGGAAAGCTACCAGAATTCTAACCGAAAAGGGCTGTGTATTACATATATGAAGAAAAATAACCTTATTAATACTCCCAAAACATATCTCCTTGTTGGTTCACTCTAAATTGCACACCGTGCCGAAAAATAGAAGGCATCCTCAATTTTTTTATCTGCGTGAACTATTGAATTGGCTCATTGCACAAGGCTCAATGACAGATCAAGTTAAGTACTCGTGAGCTGCAAAAGAAATTTAAACACTCAAAATTAAAATAAGTGAGCTTGAATTGACAACCCTTACAAGATTAGTTATGTCACAACACATTTCCAAACCATGACCGGCGTACAAGAAGAACCAAACTGGAGACCTGTCTCATCCCGCACAAGCTTTAGAGGATCAGATATTCTACCCAACTTATTCATTTAAAACTATTCAATAAATATAAGTTAAAACATGTATATATACATACATATATATATACATATACATACATACATACATATATATATATATATATATATATATATCAAAATAAAGATATATCAAAATACTATCAAAATAACATACGAGTAAAACAATGTAAACAATATACAAAAATGCAACATAGAACTCAAAAACAATCCGATGTGTAGCTCTACTACAAAGTATACAGAGCTCCATTGAACCAAGGGTGGTCAACATTGCGATCCTTCTAAGTTTTGATGGTCAACAAAATGCAGAATTTGATCAAGTGATGATCAACGTACGTGACTATGGTTCATGTACATGAGTATCCAGCTAAAGTACGTGAGCAAGGCCATGATCAAAGTAATGGTAGTGAAAAGAAACAAAAGCAACTAGGTGGATCGAAAGTAACGACACATATACGCGAAATGAGGAGTCACGTATGTCAGGTATGATACACGTACATGAGAATTGAACTAAAGACAAGCAGGAAAATTGAAATCTTGAATCATTTGAAGAAATGAAAACACACGTACGTGAGACATGAAATGTCACGTAAGTAATTCATGCAAGACAATATGAAGATTGGATCTCTGTTTGAATATCACGTGAATCAAGACAAACAAGGCAAACAATGGTCATGTGTTGATCTATCACATACATCATTTGAAAAAAGAAAAATGAGTCTTTGGAAATTGAAAATGAAACTTTGATTGAACAAATCAATGAGCTTGAAAATACCTCCAAAGATCAGTCATCTTTCTTAGTTGAGCATCAAAAGTTGAGAGATGAAATTGATAGGATTCAAAAGGAATTTTCATATGTTGTTAACGAATTTTCATGTGGCAATGAAATGTTTGAAAAATTGCTTTTCTTACAAAGGTTTTCATTGTCCAAGCATGGCTTAGGTTGTGATCCATTTCTTAGAGAATCATCCTTGATAAACAAATTTTCTAAATAGAATGAAAATGATTATTTGAACTTGGGTTTGCCTAAATGTACTAGATGTTTGAAAGTTGGACATTATTCATATTCTTGCATGAGTTTGAGGAGAACCATCAAGGTGAAGAAGATGTGGATTCCTAAAGGAACCATTCTTCTAAACTTGGTCCATGTGACTCTCTCAAAAGGACCCAAAATTGCTTGGGTACCATTGAAATCAAACAAAATTACTTTTGTAGGTGCAAGTCAAGAATATAGTATCCTCAAGCATGTGGTACATTGATAGTGGATGCTCAAGGTATATAAGTGTAGACAAAAGTCTATTTGTTGAAGTCAAAATGAAAAATCATGCACATGTTACATTTGGTGACAACAACAAAGGTAAGATTATTGGTATTGGTAAAGTGGATAAGAAACATTTGCCAACCATTAACAATATTTATTTGGTTGATGGATTGCAACATAATTTACTTAGTGTTTCACAATTGTGTGACATAGATTATGATGTTAGATTTGAATCATCACATTGCACGGTTTTGAAAGATGACAAAATTGCATTTGTTGGTTTTAGGCATGAAAATATTTTTGTTGTGAACTTGCATGATGTGTCTTCTTTTAATGAAAAATTCTTAATGTCTTTATATGAAAATGCATTTTTATGGCATAGAAAACTGGGTCATGCACCATTGCCTTTAATTTCAAAACTTACTAAAAATGATATTGTTAGAGGTCTACCAAAGTTGCGTTTTAAAAATGAGCATTTGTGGGAACCACACACTAGAGGTAAACATGATAGATGTTCGTTTAAACCAAAGAAAGAGATTTCTACATGTAGACTTTTAAAACTTGTGAATATAGATTTGATTGGACCATTTAGACATGTTAGCTTAGATGTCAAATTATATACCTTGGTGATTGTTGATGATTTCTCTAGATTTATATGGGTTTAGATTTCTTACAAATAAAAGTGATATATTTAATGAGTTTGCTAAGTGGTGTAGATTGGTTCGAAATGAAAAGAGCACATTTATCATGACCATTAGAACCGACCATGGAGGAGAATTTGAGTCCAAACCAATTGAAAATTTGTGTGATAAGTATGGCATTGAGCATAATTTTTCGCCACCAAGAACTCCACAAACAAATTGTGTGGTGGAAAGGAAGAATTGAACTTTGGAAGAGATGTGTAGAACGATGCTAAATGAGTATGAGCTTCCAAAATATTTTTGGGCCGATGCTATGAACACCGTGGTTAACATCATCAATCGAGTTCATCTAAGAAGAGACCAAATGAAAAATCCTTATGAAATATGGAAAGGTGAGAAACCTAACATTTCTTATTTTCATCCATTTGGTTGTAAACTGTTCATATTGAATAATGACAAAGATAACTTAGGAAAATTTGATGCTAAATCGGATGTAGGAATTTTCCTAGGTTACTCCACAAATAGCAAAGCTTATAGGGTGTTTAATTCTAGAACTAGAGTTGTTGATGAATCAATTCATGTTAAATTTGATGATATGATCTCACTTCCGAGAAAGAAAGTTGTTGATGATGATATAGGTATCTTGGAAAAGAGTGATGATCATGGCATTAAAAAAAGGCTTGGAGAAGCTAAACATTAATGAAGAATCCATTAGAAATGAAGAGGCTTCTACTTCACTTCCAAAAGATTGGGCAAGAGTAAAAGATCATCCAATAGAGTAAGTAATTTGAGACATTGGAGAAGGAGTTAAGACAAGAAAAGCTTTGAATGAGTTTCAAAGTAACTTTGCATACATCTCCATTGTTGAACCAAAGAACACACAAGAAGCTCTAGAAGATGAGTGTTGGGTTCAAGCTATGCAAGAAGAACCCAACCAATTCAAAAGAAACAATGTGTGAGAATTAGTTTCGGCTCCTAAAGGAAAGATAATCATTGGAACTAAAGGGGTGTATAGGATCAAGTTTGATGATAATGACAAACTGGTAAAAAACAAGTCAAGGCTAGTAGCTCAAGGTTTCAACCAAGAGGAAGGTCTTGATTATGAAGAAACTTTTGCTCTGGTTGCAAGACTTGAAGCTATAAGACTCTTATGTGCTTTTGCTTCACACAAGAAGACCAAACTCTTTCAAATAGATGTGAAGAGTGCCTTTCTAAGTGGATTTGTTCAAGAAGAAGTCTATGTAAGGCAACCTCTGGGTTTTGAAGATCATGAACATCCCGGCTATGTCTTCAAGCTCAACAGAACATTATATGGGTTGAAACAAGCACCAATGGCATGGTATGAGAGGTTAAGTACTTTCATTATTCAAAATGGCTATGTAAGGGGCCATGTTGATAACACTCTCTTTATTAAGAAAAATAATGATGATATACTTATTTTCCAAATATATGTAAATGATATTATATTTGGTGTTACTAATCCTTCTGTGTGTGAAGATTTTTGTCATCATATGAAGGGAGAGTTCAAAATGAGCATGATGGGAGAGCTTACTTTCTTCCTTGGACTTCAAATCAAGCAACTTGAAGATGGTATTTTTATTCACCAATCCAAATATACCAAGGAGTTGCTAAAGAAATTCAAAATGGATGGAAGCAAAGAAGTGTCAACTCTAATGTCATCAACATTGAAACTTGATAAAGATGAGGAAGGAAAGCCGGTGGATCAAAAGCTTTATAGAGGTATGATCAGATCCTTACTTTACTTAACCGCCTCTATACCTGATATTATGTTTGCTACTTGTCTATGTGCTCATTTTTAATCTAATCCTAACGAGTCTCATTTGATTGCATGCAAAAGTATTTTTTGTTATTTGATTGGCACTATAGGTTCAAATTTATGGTATCCATTATGTTTAGATTTCAATTTGATTGCTTATAGTGATGTTGATTTAGGTGGTTGCAAATTAGATAGAAAAAATACTAGTGGTACATGTCATTTCTTAGGTTCATGTTTAATCTTTTGGGAAAGCAAGAAGCAAACAAGTGTTGCTACTTCTACGATCGAATATGAATATGTGGCTGCAGGAAGCTCTTGTGCTCAAGTTTTATAGATTGAAAAACAATTGCTTGACTATGGTATTGTTCTTAAGAATGTTCCTATGTTTTGTGACAATACAAGTGCTATTAATTTGAGCAAAAATCATATTTTACATAGTAGAACACAACATATAGAAATTAGACATAATTTTCTGCGTGATCATGTGCAAAAATGTGATATTTGTTTGAAATTTGTGAGAACAAAGGACCAATTGACCGATATTTTTACAAAACCTTTAAATGAAGAAAGTTATGATTCAATCTGTTTTCGTTTGGGTATGTGTAATGTGAATGATTTATGATTATATTTGTTGTTTTATTTATATATTTCATGCATACATTTACATTCATTTACAGTAAAATGATCCATATGGTTTATTGATGTGATATTGAAGCAAGATAGGTTTCTTTCCATTTATTCTGTTTTGTCTATGCACCTTATCTCACGTACGTTATTCCTATCTCAAGTACGTCACCTGGGGTTTGTTTGATTCACATGCGTGAAGCTTGTATCTCACTTACGTTATTTGGAAATTTGATATGATTCACGTACGCGAGATTTACTCCTCACGTACGTTACTTGGGAAATCTTTGCCTTTCACATACGTCACTTTTTACTCACGTACGTGAAATCTCCCCAAAACCTATATCAATGGCTACTGTTGTTCGACGATTCAAAATGCCAAAACCCTAAAACATCGCGTCTCCTTTCAAATCTTCACCCCTTTCACCAAATCCATCAAAACTATTCTTGAAATCACTTCCCAACTCATTTTTTTGCCTTCGTTAAACCGATTCCACTGATTAGAATCAACAAAAACACCTTCAAATCCGAAGAATCAGTTTGAACCAGTTTTCCTTAAAAACCATTGAATATGTCCTCTTCTGCCCATTTTTTGATCAATGGCAACTAGGAATGAGGTTAGAACAAAAGGGAGACATGATTCCAACACTTCTCGAGGTAAAAAAACAAACTCGAACAAGTCGCGAACCGAAACTGGCGTTTGATATGGCTCGGTTTGTGAGTGAATCAACTCAGAAAGCTTTCTTTAAGGTAATTCAACATGAAAAAACTACTAATAGTCAGTTTTATGATCTCAATTCATTGGGTAAAGTTGGTCTAGATGTTGAATCAAAATTTTGAGAGATTGGGATTGCTACGTTTATGGTTGTTTAGAAACAGGTTTATGAATCATTAGTTAAAGAATTTTATGCTAATTTTAGTGCTAATCTTGATTATTTAGGAGATGTGGTTGTGAAATCTCGAGTGAATGGTACTGAAATTCATTTTGAAGAATCAGACTTAGCTAGTTGGTTTGAGCTGAACAATGACGGATATAAACGCAAAGATTTGTTTCAATATAAAAAGGAGGTTGAATTATCTGAGGATGCTTATAATTCTGATGTAAATGAGGTAGAGGTGTTAGCTAAGAGTGATGTGCGAGAGTTTTTGAGGTCTTAGACGATCGTTAAGGTTGTTGGTGCTAATACCAAGTTTGAGCAAAATGATTTTGGATCGATTATGAGGATGGTTCATGGTGCTATTACTCAGAGTATTATGCCAAAGCACAACACCCAACACAAATTGGTTGAACGAGATTTTGATATGATGTATCACATCCTATATGGGTATAAAAGGGTATTTTGCTTTCTCTGTCATGGATTGGATGATGGAAAAGGCTGTTATACTACACACCCCAGGATACAAGGATAGTTGGAAACAAAAGAAGGTCAGTTTCCCCTATAGTTCGATCCTTACGAATGTTTTCAAAAGGTTTGAGGTTGATCTTTCGAACCTAAAGGGAGCCCCTATCACAAGGAACCAAATGGTACATGAGGGTATGTTGAGAAGCATGAGGTTGTACCGTACTTGAAACCGTGGTTAGGTCTTCTATCCATATCTTAAGGATGGTGATACATTTGTCGATTCTCGTGATCCGTTCTCCACTTATGAGGAACAAGTATTTAGGAGAGAGGATACCGACACTGTTGTTACCAAGGATCGTGATCATCTTAGGCCTCGAGGTAGGCTCAGAGAGAGTGTGGCTCCCAAGGTGGCTTAGTCCTCAATTGATGAGATTTGAGGAGAGATGCAGGATATGATGGTTGATATTACTTCCTTGAAGAGTGAGGTGCGAGATATTGAGCTGAGATTAGAGTCTATGAGGTTTGAGTTTGGAGGAGAGTTGTGGGCCATCCGATCACTCTTAGAGGATTATATTTGTCCTTCCCGTCCTAATGTTCCTCCTACACCTCCTACCACCGGCATTGACCTAGAATGTCTTTCTTTGGGCAACATTCCTTCTTCTAGTCATGGACTTGAGTCGGATCTGTGCTTCGTTGTTGATGACTTTATTGCTTCATTCATGATCATCATCGAGACCGGGATCGACATTTCATCCATCATGCATTCATGTATTTTGTCTTTTGGATGTTATGTATTTTGTCTTTTACTATGTATACTCTTTGTACTCCCAGTAATATATATTTATGAGATGATGATTATGACATTTTCATTACTCTTGTCTTATTCTTTTATGCCCATTTGCATTGTCCACATTTTGTACACTTTTGTATACCTTTTTGTACCCCTATTTGATTGACGATAAAAAGGGGGAGAAGACTTGTGTTTTGCAAATTGGTTACACCAAAACTTGGCTAAAACTGATTGGTTCTAAAAATGATGCACAAATTTAGGGGGAGTTAGTAAATTTGAAAAAAGAATATATGTTTTGATATTTATGAGCTAACCAAATGGACAAGGCTAAAAACCTTGATTCGATCTTCAATTTTCAATGCATTTATTCAGGGGGAGTTAAATGTTTTGTCATAATCAAAAGGGGGAGGTTGTTGGACCAAGGGTAGTTAACATTGAGATCCTTCTAAGTTTTGATGATCAACAAAATGCAGAAATTGATCAAGTGATGATCAATGTACATGTGACTAAATGTCACGTACGTGAGTGTGGTTCATGTACGTGAGTATCCAGCTAAAGTACGTGAGCAAGGTCGTGATCAAAGTAATGGTTGTGAGAAGAAACATAAGCAACTGGGTGGATCAATAGTAACGACACACATAGGCGAAATGAAGAGTAACGTACGTCAGGTGTGCTACACGTGAGAATTGAACTAAAGAGAAGCGGGAAAATCGAAGTCTTGAATCAATAGAAGAAATGAAGACACACGTACGTGAGACATGAAATGCCACGAATGCAAGTCATGGAAGACAATATGAAGATTGGATCTCTGTTTGCATATCACGTTAATCAAGACAAACAAGGCAAGCAACTGTCATGTGTTGATCGATTACGTACGTGAGACCTAAGTTTACTTAGGTAAGATTATGTTCAAGCACGTAAGATGTGAGTTCAAGTACTTAAGGCAATCCGGATGAAAAATAGATGGCACGAGATGGTTCAGATGTTAAGGTCACATACGTGAACTGATGATTTTACTATGATCCACGTATATGAAGTAAAATGTCATGTACCTGTGCTGGAAATGGTTCAAGCCATGTACGCAAGAAATATGTCACGTACGTGATAATGCTCTGACAGTGCATTAAATGCGCTCCATTTTGGACCACAATGGCTATAATCAACTCAAACAACAACTACAACACTTGAGCATTAATTCCTAACAACAACAAAGCATCAAAGCCTTGATTTTCTCTCTCTTATTGATGCAAGTCTATTGTTCTTTAATTGTTGTCATTATTGCTTGTATTACTAGTTAATTTATTGATTGATAGTGATTGTAAACACATTTTAAGAGTGATTGTAAGTGGGATCAAGGGATCCTAGGTTGGTTTTTATTCTTGAATCGAAATCGAGAACATTGTAAGAGTTCTCACTTGGCTAGAAAGTGAAGTTGTAATCTTCTGAAGATTGATAGTGGAAATTCTAAGTGATGATATTTAGGTAGTAGACGTAGGCATCGAGTTGGCTGAACCACTATAAGTTCTTGGTGTTCTTTCATTACTTGCAATTATGTTCGAAGAAAATTCAAAGCTAGTCATACCACACTATTCAACCCCCATCTAGTGTGGTTATTGACTCTACAATCTAATCAACTATTAAATGGAACATCTCACTGAGAACTAAGATGTTGGATGGTTGATGGATGCCAAAAATGTACCTGAAAATATTATGGGAATGGGTGAGAAATCTCAGTGAGGGATACCACTCTAGATCGTCTTTGAGACTCACAAAGACTGCTTTCAAAATAATTTGAAAAAATACTGCACACATATAAATGTATATATAGCATACACTTTATATATCTAATAATATTTCAAAAAATGTTTAATAAAACATTCGCACCAAGAGCAGACAACCTACAATCAGACAAAATCATCAGTACCAGAAATATATATCATATATATAGTAGTATCAGATATTAGGACCAGATACAGATAAAATAAATAATGTGGATCAAGCCATCAGACAGAAAATCACGTATATCTGACAAGATACACGGTCACCCCTTTACCCTAGTAACTAGGGCCTTTACAGAGTATTGGTATACCAAAGGCTACGTACCTCATAGCTAGGTGTCCCATGTTAGAATATTATTAAAAAATAAATAATAATGATAGACGAGCATACAAATCAAAGAATATTTATTTCAAAAAATAATAATATAACTATTTTCAGAAAGACAGAAATATTATTCAAGAATTATCATAGAAAATCATATTATTATTTAGCCGAATAATTATTAGTCAGATTACATATTATATCCAAACGTAGAAAAAACTATGCAGAGTTGAAGACACAACCTGTGTGTCTGAAGCTGCCATCGTACTCAGTTGGTATCCAACCCTGCTAATCAAATCAAGTACCACTGGTAGGTTGCTGATCTCGATGGCAGGAACAGGAAGATGAAACATATCAAAGAGATATCAAAATGTGGTATTCATACTGTGGAAATGCTAAATGTATGAAATGCAAATGCAGATGCTCACTTGACATCTCGAAAATCAGACTGTACGAAAAATTATAATTTGTTCCATGCTCACTCGAGTAACAATATCTCTTACTCGAGTAACTAAACCCGCATTTCACTCAAGTAACCATTCTGGTTCACTCGAGTGAACCATGGCCTCAATTACTCGAGTAGCTAAATTGTGTTACTCGAGTAACCTTTCAGACATTCAAATCAAACGAGAACCAACATTCCAGCCACTCCATTCAAGTTTAACACCAATCCAAGCTTAACTCATTATCAATCAACCTAACCCAAATCATATCATAAATTTCTAGAATTCCAAACTCATCTATGTCCGTCAATAGACGAATTCCAACATCCAAAATCAAATTCTAAAGCTTTTTACATGAACTAAAACAAGAACTAAGCTAGAGAAGAAATCTTACCTTCAACCCTTGGAGAAATGGACTAATAAGCAAAGAGAATGGAAGAGAAATATTTCTGGGTATCGAGGAAGTGTTCTGGGTGTGTGCAATCCCAATGTGGCAATCCAAGAGGGGGGTGAATTGGATTTCTTACTAAAATTAAAACTTTTAAAACTTTTTGTAAAACAAAACAGTAGCTCAATCGAACGCACAACCACAAAATCTGAAAGTAAAGAGAGAAAGGGATAGAGAAACAAATCCGAGATTTATAGTGGTTCGGTCCTCCGTGACCTATGTCCACTCCTATAGCTCACTAAAGAGTTTTTAATCCACTATGATTCTTCCTCACTTCCGGGTGGAGGAAAACCTTTACACTCCTTGTTTTGCAGACTCACAAGAAACCTTTACAATTTTGTTTTTACTGGACCTAAATAAGAAAATCAACAACTACTTGTTTTTCAAGGTAATAACAAGCAAACCTAAATCACCCTCAAGCTTTAACACGAAAGCTTAACTACAATAAATTTCCAAAATAAGAAAACGTATTATCACACCAACTCAGAAAGCAAATAGCAATCAAAAGCTTCATTGAAGTGTAAGAACTTATGAGCACTTAGAGAGAGAAAGTCAAGAATGAAATTAGCAAAGCTTGGGCACACTCTCAAGACGCTCTCTAATTGTCTCTGAAGTGCAGACCTCTATTTATAGGCAGACTCTAAAATTTAGCCGTTGTGGATCTTGAAATATCCGTTGTGAGATGAAAGAGAAATTCTGATATTAATGACTTAGGATTTTCACTAATCTCAATCTCTTCTTACAACTTTCACTTTCTAGCCAAGTGAGAACTCTTACAATTCTTGATTCCAGTTCAAGAATAAACCAACCTAGGATCTACCCTTGATCCCAATCTCTCAAAATCTCTGGTTTGAAACAAACAAATCCCTCACCAACATATTTGAACAATGATACAAGCTAAAAGAAATACAATTAAGAGCAACTAGACTTGTATAACCAAGAACACTTGAAGATAGCTCAAATTCAGGTTGCAATAAGTTGTATATTCGTTGTTGTGTATTCCCTAACTGTTCTGGAAGTGTATTTATACTTCCTATATTATTTCTAGCAGTTGTGACTCATCCATTGTCAGTTGGAGCATGAAATCAACCTTGATTTTCTTTCCAATTTAGTAATAACTCGACTAACATGTTGGTTCACTTGAGTGATTCCAGTGTTTTAGTTCATTGTTGCAATTCTAACTTGAGTTACTCGAGTAAGAAAATTATTTACTCGAGTAATCGAAGATTTTCGACCGTTGTGCATTGATTTCCTTCCATATTGGTCTTGATTAACTTGGACCTCGCAGATCAAAGATCGCGTCCACTTGAGTGATAAATGTTTCACTCGAGTAACTCCAGCTTAGCACATGTCTTGTCTTTTTGAACTTGTAGCTCACTCGAGTAACTCAATATTCCACTAGAGTGACAATCGCCTTTGGGTGATTTATTGGTTTTCTGGATCATGACCACTCGAGTAAGTTTCATTCTTACTCGAGTAACTTGATTACTCTGAGACCTTCTGGATGTTGTTCTTGGTCGAGTGATTGTCACACTTACTCGAGTAATTTTATCACACTAAAACACTCTGGTCGTTGGTATTACTCGAACGACTTTATTTTCTACTCGAGCAACTTTAGACTTCATGTATTTTGAGCACACTTCTTGGTCAAGTAACATTTTCTGTTGGTCGAGTAACACTTGACTTACTCGAGTAATCTCATATTCTAGTCGAGTAACTTTGAAGCTCATCTTTCTTCTGGACGAGTGACTTACTTGAGTAACTTATAAAGTTGTTCGAGTAACTCTTCTATTGCATCAATAATTTGATCACTTGACAACCTTGCTTAGTGGTGCATTGAGCTATCATTTTTGCCAATCTTTATGCATCATCAAAACATAAGTGGATCTGAATGTGAACCACCATTGCTTCAACAATCTCCCCCTTTTTGATAATGACAAAACATTAGGAAATTTATAAGTCTCCCCCTAAGAATGTCCATATCTTTTAAAACACAAAAATGAAAATAGTTTGATCAAGGCATGAAATCTTTGTCACAAAAAGTTAGTCCATTTCATCAATAACATTTATAAAAAAATATACTCCAATTTGTCTCCCCCCTTTTTTTCATAATCAAATAAGGTATTGGATAACAAAATTAAAAGACGAAGCAAAGATAACTGAAAGGAAAATAGGATAACACAAAATCATTCAAGTACATAGCAAGGGGAAAGGCATAGTTCAAAGAAACATACTTCGGAACAAATTAAAAGACATAACCAAGTTCAAATAAAAGATAACAAGAACACAAAGTGCAAATGATGAGTGAAAATGTCGATCCAATGGAGAGAGGCATCAAAGCATAACGATCATGGTGCATGAGCGGAAGTGGCCGATGGAGAGGAGCAACTAATCTTGTCCCAAATTTTGTGTACCAAATCAGAAACTTTCCCTAACACTGTTTCCATGGTTCTCACCTAGGACCCTAGAGAAGACACTTGGTCCTTGAGCTCTTAAAACTCTCTTGCACTTACCATGACTTGGTTCGAATTTTGAGGAACATAAGCTCGAGTTTGCCTTCCACTCCTTGAGCTAGGAATGATCTGGTTGATAGGTGGAGGAATTCTAACATTGGGGTTGACAATGCGATCAATATCCCTTCTCACATGTGGCCCATACACCCAACCTCTAGTGATCGTGTCACATCCTAGATCTGGTTACATATTCACATGCATATTTAACATAAAACATTCATATGATATATGCATACTCGTACATGCATTGCATAAGCATTATTATACTTTGGTAGTAGTTAGTTATTAGTACATGTTAAGATAAAATTGATAAGGAATTAGTGGTAAATAATTATTTGGTACAACCGCGTAGTCGCAACGTGTTTCGGTCAAACATGTAGTTTATATTTTAATTAGAGCAAGATTAAAGGATTTAATTGAAAATAAAATGTAGTTTGTGAATAACATGTTAGGATGAAAAAGATAATAAAGTAAAGAAATGGGATGAAAGTACAACATAAAAGAAAGAAGAAGGATCAAAAGAAAAAGATGAAAGGACTAAAAGGAAAAAAATGAAAAGTCAAGTCGATTATACATGTATAAAAAAATCAATCATTCTTTCCATTTCATTCAAAGCCTCCACAAGTATCTTAAAAAAAACTCTCTAAACTCTTGCTATAATTCTACCAAGTTTATAATCAAGTTCCACCAAAGAATTTCTAAGGTAATCATCTTTATTTCTCCCAATCCTTAGTTGCTTAACTTATTTCATCATAAACATTTTAAGGTTTTATGTTAGTAATTAGGGTTTGGAATTGATGATTTATTCATGTCCTAACTAATCAAATTGAAGATTAAACAAACTCATTAGTTATATGTATATAGTAATCCGATCAGTTTTATGGGTTGTCTTTGAAATATTGGTATGACTTCTATGGTTTGTAGAAAATTTTGAAATTAGGCATGAATACAGATATATGTGTATAGTTTCTACAGAAATTAACTTTGTTCAATTTGGATTTGAATATCTCAAACCGTTGTTGAAATACTGGACATAGCTTGGTCTGCCCTATTCCAGCTCCATGTCCGATTTTGTAAAATTGCTATATATTTTACAGACTGAATTAGGAAACAAGATTTATATGAATGGGAATATATATATTTCTAGTTTAAAACCTAGTTTACATAATTAAATTAGGATATGAAATGAATGAAATATTTCCAGAAAACTTGATATTGTCCATTCTATCCAGGTACAGAAATAGGTAGCAAAACCCCTATTTTTGGAAATTTGTCTAAAAGTGTAGAAATTGAATTAGAATTAATAATTTATATTGAAAGAAAGCTTAAGATGTCCTTTTTCCGAGAAAATAGACAAAAAGATGTTTGGAGATCTGTAACACCAGTTGTGTAGAAATTAATATGATATGTTTAATGATAATAATGAGATTTTAAGCTTATTAGTTCTATGCATTCCATGCATAAACATGGATTGAATAAAGAAATAGGGATTATAA
The DNA here is from genome assembly GCA_948243855.1 of Flueggea neowawraea. NCBI lineage: Eukaryota > Viridiplantae > Streptophyta > Magnoliopsida > Malpighiales > Phyllanthaceae > Flueggea > Flueggea neowawraea. The sequence continues at coordinate 33,034 of CAODLS010337019.1, forward strand.
CTAATATGATTATATACTATAGGACCTAGAGCAGTAGAAAGGACGCAAGATCAGATTCACAGCTCGTATTATTTATCATGAGCAGATGAATATAAACTTGAGACTAAATTCAGATGTGTGTTATATGATTTGTATACATGTACGTGCTAGCTAAAATGGTTCTCTGGATGTGAGTACATGGATAAATGTATGATTATTTGCTTATATGTGTCATATGCTATAAGTTGTGAATTGCTTTTGATTTGTTATACGAATATGTTCAGACGGTTGATTGATTACACGGATTGGAATGATTTATATGCATATGGATATACAGAGAATGTTGATTGTGTATACCGATTGAAATGCATTACATGTATATTGGTTATAGGATTATATTTTGTGCATACATATTGGACTTAATAAAGAAGTTGTGACCATCAGGCTCTTGTATTCGCATTTTACACTGGACCTCTGAGTCAAATTTATACTGGACCTACGGGTCAATTTCAAACTGGACCTCCAGGTCAATTTCATACGGTGCTAGCTAGACAACTATACAGCTATACAGGAATCCTGGGGCAGTACTTGGCTGTCTTGGTCATAACAAATAAAATGGAACACAATGGAATACGCATATGTTTATCACATAGTGGATTGATTATTATTTATTGAATGTTTGTGTGTGCTTGGATTTGATCTATGATGGTTTATACTCATTGAGTTGCAACTCATATAAAGCGTAAATATTTTTCAGGTCACAAGTGAAGATAGATTTTTGGTTGTAGATAGCTTTCTGAGGATAGACATTAGTTCATTACAGGTCGATCGGCTGATGCCACGTGCTCCTTCCTCCTTCTCATTTGCATTTTGGTAGTTTTACACGTGTAACGTTTTGTAGTACGGTGAATGTATATAGATATATTATATTAAAGGTTTTTGTTTATATGACTTTATGTATGATGTCTGATATGCTGCATGTTTATTTTCTATTGGTTTAAAATTTTACGCTATATATCATAGGATATAAGGGTGTTACATTTAATGGTATCAGAGTAGGGATATGATCCATTAGGGCATAATTACATACATGACATCATATAGTATCATACAATATAAAGACACTAGAATTGATATTTAAATTTATATGAATAGGAACATGGATATTCCTTAGCATGAGAACGATTCACTGAGGAGAGAGGGTTCAGCCAGTCTACATCATTCCATAGAGTTATCACATAATCCACATGAACATGCACAAAGTCCTCACATGGATGCAGAGTGTGAGGTTAGGGGCCGGAGGATCCTATGGCTAGGAGTCGAAATTTTAAGGAACTCTGTAAATTGGTTGCAGTTGACTTTTTTGGCACCACTGATCTTACAGAGGCTGAGACATGGCTTCAGAGGATAGAACAAGTATTAAGTATGATGCGATGCACTATAGAGGAGAGATTTGATTACGTAGTCTAACTATTGCAAGGAGATGCATATGACTGGTGAGAGACTCTTCCTAGTGCTACAGTACAACCTCCTTTATGGACATGGGATGATTTCTTTCGAGAGTTTAGAGACAGATATATGCCAAAGGTATATCGGGATGAAAAGAAAAGATAGTTTTTATCACTTAAGCAGGGTACTATGTCAGTGGCAGAGTATGAGGTGAAGTTCACACAACTATCTCATTTTGCAGTGACAATGGTAGCCACAGAGCGAGATAGGTGTAGGCATTTTGAGAAAGGATTGTCATATGATATTTGAAGCAGGATTACACCTGGGGACCTTTATAGTTATACAGATTTATGTGTCGTAACTATTAGAACATAGAGGTTACAAAGGAGAGACATGCATACTTGCAGAAGCAAAAGAGGGAATCAATGACATATACTGGTGAGTCGAGTGGGAGACCAACTATGCGTCAGAGTTTTACCTCTCCGGCATAGTCTTTGTTAGAGGGGGCACATTTATTTCTCAAGGGGGTCGATCACAGGTGTCAGGCCGTGGTGGTAGAGGATATGGATTGGCGGTTCAAACGAGGCCTATGCATCCCTATTGTGGTAGACCGCATATGGGAAAGTGTCGGATGCTTACTGGTGGATGTTACTTTAATAGACCTGATACAGGCAAAGCTACATCAAAGCCGATGGTGCAAAATACTCGTACGGGAAGTCCAACGGCAGGACTTGGTAGAGGCCGAGGTAGAGGACACTCTACTAGTGCCACTGCGAGCATAGGACAATCATAGGTGCAGAGTTTGAGACCACAAGCATAGCCCTGTGTTTATGCTTTGACGAGATAGGAGGCATCTACTGCTCTAGAGGTTATTACTGGTAAACTCTACCTCTATGATTTAGAGATTTATGCACTTGTAGACCCAAGTTCTATGCATTCATTCATATCATCCTTTATGGCCTCACACTTGCATAGAGAACCTGAGTTGTTAGATAATAAACTGGGAGTTGATACTCCGTTGGGAGATGTTATAATGGTGCATAAAATATATCGACATTATGCAATTCGGATTGGTACAATAGAATTATTGGCATATTTGATATTGTTATTCCTTCAGGAATTTGATGTTATACTGGGTATGGATTGGTTGGCTAGACATCGTGTCAGGGTTGATTGTTATACAAAAGAAGTGGTATTTGAGCCTTCAGGTCAATCCAGGGTTATTTTCTATGGTGAGCGACAGATTATGCCGGGTTGTCTAGTTTCAGCAGTGACGACATTTAAATTGATAAAAGGGGTTGTGAAGCATATTTGGCACATGTCATAAACACTACGACTAGCCACAAAGAAGTCAAAGATATTCCAGTAGTCTGTGAGTTTCCTGATGTATTTCCGGATGATTTACCGGGTTTATTACCAAACAGGGAGACAGAGTTTACTATAGAATTGTTTCAAGGCACAACGTCGATTTCTGTTCCTCCATATTGGATGGGACCATTAGAGTTACAAGAGCTGAATAAGCAATTACAGGAGTTATTAGACAAGGGTTACATACGGCCTAGTGTATCTCCCTAGGGTGCACCAGTATTATTTGTGAAAAAGAAGGATCGTACATTACGATTGTGCATAGACTACCAGAAGTTGAACCAAGTGACAGTAAAGAATAAATACCCGTCGCCGCAAATTGATGATTTATTGGATCAGTTACAAGGCACACAAGTGTTTTCAAAGATATATCTTCGATTGGGTTATCATCAACTAAAGATTGCTAAAGATGATATTCCAAAGATGGCATTCTAAACCCGGTATGGGCATTCCGAATTTCTGGTTATGCCCTTTGGTCTAACAAATGCTCCTGCTGCATTTATGGCATTGATGAATAAGGTATTCCAAACTTTTCTGGATAAATTTGTGATTTTTTTATTGATGACATATTGGTATATTCAAAGAGTTCAAAGGAGCATCATAGTCATTTGAGAGCCGTGTTACAGATATTATGAGAAAAACAGTTGTACGCCAAACTGAGTAAATGTGAATTCTAGATAGATCACGTAGTATTTTTGGGACATGTTGTTTCTAGACGAGGTATAGAGGTTGATCCGGAAAAGGTAGAGGCAGTGTTAAATTGGGAGGTACCAAAAACTGTTACAGAGGTTCAAAGTTTTCGTGGTAAGGCAGGGTACTACAGACGATTTGTCGAGGGATTTTCCATTAGTGTTGCACCATTGACTAAATTGCTTCGGAAGAATAATCCTTTTCGGTGGAATGATGCTTGTCAAAAGATTTTTGATGAATTGAAACATCGTTTGACTACAACGCCAGTGTTAAGTATACCAACGGGTACCAGATGGTTTGTTATATACAGTGATACTTCATATCAAGGGCTTGGTTGTGTTCTTATGCAACATGGAAATGTTATAGCCTATGCTTCACGATATTTAAGACCATATGAAGTCGCTTATCCTATTCATGATTTGGAGTTAGCCGCTGTGGTTTTTGCCTTGAAAATCTGGCGACATTATCTATATGGGGAGACATTTCAGATATATATAGATCATAAAAGTCTAAAGTATTTGATGAGTCAAAAGGAGCTAAACATGCGACAGAGGAGGTGGATAGAACTATTCAAAGATTATGATTGTACAATTGAATACCATCTGGGAAAAGCCAATGTTGTAACAGATGCACTGAGCCGGAATTCAAGTAGCAATATCGCAGACCTACAGGTATCTTCATTGTTGGATTTATTATCTTTAAGAAGTATGAATGCCAAATTTCATATGAACATGGAAGGTGTTTTGACGGCTACATTAGAAATTCGTCCAATTTTGAGAGACAAAATCTAGCAAATGCAACATAGGGATGTCAAATTGATGGAAATTATTGGCAAAGTGAGACAAGGTGTTGATACTCCATTTGTGATGCAAAATGACATGTTGATGTTGGGTACACGACTTTGTGTTCCTGATGTAGATGACTTGCGTCAGGAAATATTAGATGAAGCTCACAATGCGCCATATGCTATGCAGCCGGTATGACAAAAATGTATCATACACTACGATCGCATTACTGATGGCCTGGAATGAAGAAAGATGTAGCAAAATTTATCTCTAAATGCTTAACTTGCCAGCAAGTTAAGGCAGAACATCAGGCACCTACAGGTATGTTACATCCTTTGTCTATACCATTTTGGAAATGGGAACATATTACTATGGATTTTGTATTGGGATTACCAAAGACACATAAAGGAAATGATGCAGTTTGGGTGATATTTGATCATTTTACAAAGTTAGCTCATTTTCTACCTATTCGGTGGGGTTGTACACTAGAGCATTTAGCAAAAAGATATATTGAAGAAATTGTGAAGTTATATGATATCCCTATTTCTATTATTTCAGACAGAGATCCGAGATTCACTTCTCGATTTTGGAAAAGTTTTCAAACAGCCATGGGCACAATATTAAACTTCAGTACAACATAAGTGAATTTGGATATGAAATGAATGAAATATTTTCAGAATACTTGACAGTGTCCATTCTGTCCAGGTACAGAAACA